>JACAXG010000279.1:425897-451995 GCA_018881555.1 Amblyornis subalaris | reverse complement strand
TCACACACTTGCTCAGTGACCACTGAAAACAGACAGTTTATTTTATATAAACAACATACAACTAGACCTTGCACCTCAGAAATGAAGAGAATTTGGTTCACAAGCCACTTGCATCTCTGCTTCCCAATTATGCAGCCTGAAGCTTGGCTGCCTGCTACATTACCTTTAAAATAAACAGCCCCTGAAAAGTTGCAACAGGAAGAATCCAAATTCACCAAACTTCTGATTTTAAATACAGGTGTTGTGACTGAAATTTAAATTCCCAAGTTTAGCTGATATACTCAAGTTTCGATTGAGTGCTTAAGAAAAGAGAAGTGACATTGGTGTTTTTATTTCTCCTCATTATGCAGGGAAAATTCTTTAGTGTTATAAAACAAAAGAGCACTGAACTTGAAACCACTGTCAGGGCTGACAACCACCCCAATTCCAGCGACTTTAATAAAACCTAAGAGTTGGCTACTGGTGAAGGGAATGAATAGGTCTTGCTCCCTTCTTGTCTGTACCACATACCTCCTTTCTAGAGCCATCCCAGGGAGGCGGAAATGTCCATGCAACTGAGCAGCAACCCAAATCAACAAACTAGCTATCTTACCACACAACAAACATGGCTGAAAATATATGTTTTGAATTACTTTTCAGTCAGATCACTTCTATTCACTGTAGTTATATGAACACTACAAAGGAGAAGCAAGAATGTAACTGTGGGCAGCAACAGCCTGCATGTATCACAAATAAATACATTAAATAAAATATGGCCTTTGATATTTTACTGATTATAGACACAAGTAAAATCTTGTACTAGATGACTCTGCCTAGTAGAGAGCAGCAGAGAGCCAGAGATGAAGGCCCATTCTCTGGCACAGATCCAGCTTTTCAAAAAAGCCAACCATCCTGAACAAGTTGCATCCATCTCAGACACAAGCAGAATCACAGCCCTCCATAACAAGTGGGCAAAGAGGGATCCTGACCATGGCTGCATCAGCAGAGCCTGCAGCCTCTCTTTTTCACATTCCTAAGACGCCTCCAGAATGGTGGGCTGCCAGCAGCTTTGTAAGGGTTGAAATAGTTGCCCTGAAGACACACAGGCAGCCTGTGGGACACCAGGGAGCATCTCTGCACTGTGCTGTGTCCTTAAATATGCACCACTACTGCTGGTAAGACAGATCACCCTGTACATGCAATTAGAAGAACAATCAGCAGACACAAAGCCTGCTGCATATTAATTGACACACTGAGCTCTGACAGCTCACTACCTTTGAGCAATGGATCTTTATACAAAGCAGTGTGCCAAAGCTGACGCTGTCACACAGATTACACGTTCCCAAAATTGTGGGGTGCATCACTGGTGTAAGCATGACATGCCACGCACTTGGTTCACAAGGCTTTTAAGATGGCACATGCAAAAGCAAAATTTCACAGTCCTTGACAAAACATGATCAACAGGAACAGCATTTTATACTGCGAACCTCTTCTCTCTATAAATATTCAAACTGTCAAAGCTGACAGCATATTCCACAACCTACAGAAGACAAACACTATCCTGAAGTGGACTGTGTGACAGAGCCACAGCTTGGAACGAAGCTCAAGACACCATGGAGGGAAGACAGACCAGGAGGCACAAAACTGATAACTTAGAGCAGCAAAACTGCTCCAAGAGTCATCAATTTACATTATAGGGTATCTTCCAGGATGCATATCTGCTTAGAGCTGAGATTAATATCAAGGCTTTACTGGCTCATACAGGACCATACTCAAACTCCAATAATGCACAATCAAACACAAAAGAGCCTGCAGGAAATCACACCATATGATCAATAAAGTCAGCTCAACACAGCTTTTACTGTTTGCTGGAAGAAACATCCGAGGAAATAAAGAGGTCTCTCCACTTTCCTGCTCACATAAAAGATCCATTGCCTACAAGGTGCAAGACTGTCGCCCTCCACCATGTCACCCAGGCAATAAATTAAGACTCTTAATATTCACACACATGCACACCAGATCAAAATGAAATTCCTCACAACCCTAAAAGCCATACTTCATACACAGCACTCCCATGAAAGGCCACAGTATGTTCATTCATACACAAGCCTGACAGAGGGCAGACATGTCTACTCATCCCTGAAAGGTGACTGAATTCTGAACGATGTTTTAACCACCACTAAAACCATCTGAAAGTAAAACAGGAGGTACAGACTTTTCAGTAGTGCAGAATTACTGCCTCAAAATAAACAGGAATCACTCAGTCCTAAATCTACCTCTCCAAAGCATCCAAAAACCCTTGTGATGTGAAGACTGCTTTCTATGCCTTAGTCTATAAAGATTTCAGGAGAATCAAGGAGTAACATCTGTATTCATAAGTCAAGCCTTGTCTGGAAATAGTCCCAGGCCCTGGAACATGATCATGTATGCTAGAAAGCAGCTAGGACATTCCCCAGCACCAGGCCATGCCAATGACTGTTCTCCCACACAATTCCCAGGTTTGTGAGTCGCACACCATCAGGACCCACTCACACTGGGCAGTTCAGATGCAGCTCCCCTGTCCTGGTAGCTGCGACCTCAAGAGTATGGATAAGGCAGTCCTGAGCCAGTTGGATGTGCTGCCTGGGAATGTTCCCAGGCACGTTTAATTTATTAGGAGAGAGGCAGCCAAGACAAATCATCATTTCACCTTTAGTAAGCACTCGAGCCGAAGCCTCGAAGCACACTTCAGGCTTCGTATTTTACCAAACAAGGGGGTTTGGTTTTGAACTTGCTGTACACTGTATCACTGATAAGCCATCATTGTTTTCAAAATATAATCTGGCTTCTGTGTCCAAGTTGTACTTAAATTTTTCCTGTGCAGACAGTGCTTAAATATACTCCAAAACACAAGTTCAAAGTTAATGTACTTCCTCTCTCTGGAGCGGACACTTTCACTCCAAGGAGTATTTTCACTGCTGTTCTCAAAATAATTTGTTGACAGAAACAAGTCAACATTTGGTCAACAATACAAAAGCCAGTTTTTTATCTTTTCAACACTTTTCAAAACTAGCTCAGAATAGCAAATCACCATGTTCTGTGGCCTCTAGCACTCCCTGCTTGAACAGTAGACTGTTACTTTTGCAGATCCCACAAAGTAAGTGAATTTATTTTAAGGGACTTCAGGGACTTCAGCACCAATTTGGCTCAGTTTCCCAGGTGACTTGGAGCTCTAACAAGAGAAAACTATTTCCTAGAGAAAGGAGAAATGCTGAAAAAACACTTATAAGGAATAAGAACCACTCTTTGAGACCTGGGTACTTTTAGGGAAAAGTCCAAGTCTAGCAAATATCTGGTTAAGCTGCTACACACTAAACCTGGGACAACTGGGGTTTGTGACTCTTTAGGACTGACCAGCAGACTGATGTGGTGAAGACAGGGTCAGACAAGCTAATAGATGGTGGAATCAAAGCTACTTCTGTCAGTCTTTCCCTAAATGGAAAGGGTTGTAAGACCTGGTGTTTCAATCTGACTTTTTATCTGCTTAGAAGGAGTCGCATCTCAGATGATACTGTGCAGTTATGGCAAGAAGAATCTTTAATGTGGCTATCAGCATGCAACAACACACAGTATGCCTTCACTTCTTCCATTTCATCATTTCCTTTAACAGGAAAATCTGAGTTCCAAAAAACCTGTACTCTGGGCAAGAAATTACCTACACAGCAATGAGCTGTAGCAACGCATCACAATTTTCAGACAAAATGCCAAAAGTGACTGTCTTTCTTCAGTAAGACAGAAAATACTGACATACACAAGAAAAATGTGGACACAGGGCAACTCTCAGCTATTAAAGATAACCTGAAACTATTTCTATTGCTTTGTCTACATGACACGGATGATGTTCCCACTCAGCATTATTCCACTGCCTTAGTGGAATAACAGTTAACTACAATACTACAAAAACTGGAATACCAAGTCCTGGTGCAAATACAGACAAATTATTGATCTGCCCATGAAGAATGAACATGGACAAACACAGTTTGTGCTACCCTCATGAGTAAGCAATATAATTGATTCAATGTAGTATCTCTCTATCAGAGGAATAACGTCTACATCAAAATCCGTAACAACCAAAAAAACCTACGTGGGTGAAACAGTTTAAAGAAACACACTGTACTGATCTTCCTGAGTCCAAAAATACACATGGACATCGTATCAACTGGAACACGCTGCCCAAAACCAGGTTCCTGTATTTGATATGATTACATGGTAAAAGACACTGCAGGAGAAGGCCGAGCAGGGTAAGATGACCTGTGACAGCACAACCTCATCTCAGTGAATACAGAAAGATATTTGCATCTTGGCTTGCAGCAGCAGTAATTCTAAAACTGGAAACATCAGTAGCTGGAGATGTATATACACAGATCAATCCACAATCTCCTCACTGATGTCCAGATGCCAACTATTAAAGCCTATTGGTACTCAACCTAGGCTGCTTAATTAGGATCAGTTTCTCAATGCAGTTAAAAGCCAGATGTACTGATTCGCAGATCCAAGCAAGTATTTGCAAGTACTGTCCAAATATTCATGGCCACAGCATCAACAAGCTGGTGTCTACACACAGCACCACATTCCATCACATCCCTGCACTTTTCCCAAGTACTTTTGCACAGTAGGAGATGCAACCAGGGATAAAGGTGGTAGATCTTGTCAAGAATACTCATTTTTATGGAGATGTTGTTTATTTGAGGCTGTAGCTGAAAGAATCTGAAGCTGGCAGAATTTTAAATAGTATCCTGTGTGTACCAAAACTATTGCACACAGTGCTTAAGCTGCTCTCTGTATATTATAGGTTGTTGCTACCATGAATTTATTACCAATTTTTACTGGAAACCAGAATGAACAAACAACTATCCTATCACTACTTACAGTGCTGGCAACGCTGAGTGCTCAAGGTACTTTTTGTGCTAAATGAAGTGTTTGCAACAAGTACAACATCAGATGAAAGCAGGGAGAACCACTTCAAAGATTTTTACATATGAAGTACCAGAAACTCTATACAGAAGTTGTTACATATTGTCACAATTCATATATAACTGCAGTTACATGTTTTCCTTCAAAGTCTTGCAAGGTGGAACAGCTCTAAAAGAGCTAAAGGCACCGAGTTCAGTCGACAGCCTCCTCTTTACCTGAAGTGGTAGCACTAGAAATATGACAAATAAAACCTGAAATGCAAATAGCACTGTGCAAGTCAAAGTCCACATTATACAGAAAACATTACAGAAATGGTCTTGGACATTTAATTTGCTTATTTGTGAAGTATTACACTGAGCTCCTAATA
This sequence comes from Amblyornis subalaris, assembly GCA_018881555.1. Classification (NCBI taxonomy): domain Eukaryota; kingdom Metazoa; phylum Chordata; class Aves; order Passeriformes; family Ptilonorhynchidae; genus Amblyornis; species Amblyornis subalaris. The sequence continues at coordinate 446,696 of JACAXG010000279.1, read as the reverse complement.
TCCTTCCTGAATATTTCACATCTTGCAGAATCTGCAGCCACTAACAAGTTTGCCAAGTTCATGTTCAAGGCAATCTTCTCCATTTGCCTTTCTCTTGCATCTTATAATCATGGGCCTTTCTTCCACTGCATCTAATTTGTCTGCCCCTACATTTTCTGAGGCATTTGTAGTGCTGAAGCTGTGGCTGAAATGAAAAATAATTTCACCAATCTGTGACAGTACTCCATTTATCTGTTTTAAAATGGGAGATGAGAATTAGTTTTCCAATTCTAGAAGTCTCATGCAAAGTCTTCCTTATAGAAGTGAGCCTGACATTGGTTTTCACTCCTGTTTTTACTCAAAGACCAAACATGAAAAAAGCAACAACATAAAAAATGATCAGGTTTTCACTTGAATTAGAGAAGTCATTTAGCACAAGCACCTTTATACCAGCCTAACATTTACTAGGCTTACTACCTTGACTGTTATTTTGTCAAGGAGGCAGAAAAGAGGCAGAGAATTTACTTCAAGAGCTACACCAAACTATCCAAAATGGAGTTAGAGCAGTAAGAAATGGCCCCTACATTCATGGATTTCCATTTTCTCATAACAAACTGGCAAATACGAATGCTTTAGCATTGCTCATGGCTGCTTCTGTAAAATTTACCTGAGAAAACAGGTTTAAGTCTGCAAACTCAAGATCTGTACTTTGTATACTGTTTAAAAAAACCCCAGATATATGTTGCTATGTAAGCTCATAGATCCAAGACTTCACAGAACAATATACTGAGCAGAAAACCAAGAGAGGAACACCATAACACTGACTTCAGCTCTGATTCATCACCAGTGTAGCTACACTGAAGCTGCTCTCCTGTTAATACACTGCCCACTACACTCCACTGATACTACCTTTGGGAAAAGGACCAGTGAACTGATAGATGAAAGAACAGAATCCTTCCTCTCACACCAGGTATCTTCTTCTTGATGCAACTCAGAATCAAGAACAGCTAAGAAGGAGATATACCAAGCCTTTGGAGCTAGTTCAGAGAGGGTCTCAAAGTCTCCAGTAATAGGAAAGACTGAATGGAAAGGCTTAGGTGTAACAGAGATGAAACAAAGTCAGCAATTAAAAAAATTCAGTGGCTTACATACAGTATTGTATTCAGCACAGACAGTTCCTACCGAATCTGCCTGATCATGATTTCCTTAATTCTGGGTTTCAAATGAAAATATGTGTAGCTGCTTTTATATTCTGATTTGACAGTCCTTTCTACATACTGACAATTAGCACTTTTCACTATTACAGCCTAAAATGTTTACAAACCCGAGAGCAGCAATGCTAACTATATTACCTGTCTTTCCAGATAGCACCTCAGCTAGCTGTATAGCCAATTGCCTGAATAAAAGCTTACTGTAAAATGCACTTTGATTGATCTAAGTGTCTCAACTACTGAAATGTATGTTGCTTACATTTCTTTTCCACATGTGGGGGGTCAAAGAGGAAAGATTACTTGCACTATGGTCACTTAGAAAACACTAAAGTGACCTGCAATAAGGACACAAATGCTAAGTTCTTTTCATGAGATATTTACCATGCTCCTTCAAATCATTTTGTATCCCTGCAGAACTGACCAATGTTTTTACCTGCATCTCCATTACCCCATATTACAGCGACAAAATTTCATCTGCTCACGTAAGTGCACATAACCAGGCACACACATTCATCAAACGGAATGACTAAAGCTACAGCAGTTCATTCCTGCTTGTCAATGACATCAAGTTACAGAGGTCCTGATCTCATTATCCTGCAACAGAAAATGTAAAGATTCAGTAATTCGGTATGAAATAATGATTTCTCTTCCAAACACCTGCTAGAGGGATGAGCTAATAAGTTATCAAATGCCAAATAAAAACCACAGGTATGAATTCTTGAAAATTATTTACACAGCTCTGCAGTGGCACTTGCCTTTAAGAGGAGCTGTGAAGACAAACGTTCTTCCATGGAGACCATTCTATGATAGATCCTGGGGCAGAAAAGCAGACGCCTAGAAAAGTTCTGTTAAAGGGCAGTATTAGGAAACAGAGTAAATGAATATTTACACATATTTACAGATAAGTATAGGTGGACAGGTAGTTTGCCACCAGAATCTCCCATTCTTCAAAGGAAAAATAGAGCCTGGTAAGCCTAGGAAAAGGATATTAAGTAATGTCTTAGAGAGCCCTGGACTGAAAGCTCTTGCAGAACTGCAAGCACAGATTTCTCTCTCAGCACAAACTCAACAACAGTGAAAGTGTCTTTTGGGCACTCAGCCCCCAGAACTATGAGGGCTTTCTCAAGTGTCTCTAACCCCTCAGATTTACTTATTTAAGCAACTGGCCTCAGAGTTAGTAAAAAAAAGTAAAATAAAAATAGTAATAGAAGAGATTGGTTTTCCCTCTCCCCCAAAATCCAAAAGCAGACCTTTATGCTTCAAACATATGCAACACAGATTACTTGCTCAAAACTCTAACTGTACCTTATCTCCCTGCCTCCCTTCTCTCCACATACACATTCAGGGCATACTACAGTCAAGAAAGAAGCATTTATGTATGTGCATATTTAGTGGAATATAAATCAGGAGCCATTACACAACCCCTCATATTTCAGAATGCTTTTACGAATAAAGTTTACATAGAATTTTTTTAAGTATATTCAAAATCATCACATCAAATACAAAACGCAGCATCTGAACCGAGGAAAATGACTTAATAACCTTCCTTATAAATGGATGTATGCTAAAAAAATTAACACATCAAAATAGCCAGAAAAGCAGGAGGCACAGGATGCAATTAACCTCTTTAACACTGTGGGAAAAGAAAAAAGTCATTGAATAACTCCCATTTACTTCAGATTAAAACTTCAAGGATGTCCACAGGGGACACAAAAGTGGAACGTGATGTACAAAAGACACTGTTAGAGCCCAACATCTGAGCTGCCCAGTGCTTGTTTCAGGGCCAGTAGCTAGTTTCCTCCAGTTTTGCAGAGTACTAGGCCAACAAGTCATCTTGATGAACAGTATATGCTTCTGCTGCCTTTTCTAAAGGCACACTTCTCCCTGGTCACATGTGCAACAAACCGCCTACATAGGCAAAAATACAGATACAAGGCAGATCTCTTCAAAGCACTTTATCGTCCTCCCTTTCTCCAAAATCCTGACATGCTAGCCCAGTGCTGTCAGACAGAATAAAGCAGCCAACAACAATCAGTGCTACCTTTATTTTTCTCTCAATGCTAGGAGATGCTGGAAGGATAGCACCTCAAAGTTCGAGAGCAATTTTCCCAGGATGCCATGGAAACCGAGCTGAAGTAAAACATTTCTTTCTTTTCTTATTGTCCATATGGTCTGTTCAGATGCAGATCCTATCAAGGAGTGTCTACTCTCTGTTCAAAGTCAGGTGGGGAGCAGAGCTTGAAAACTTCTAAATGGCAAGGTCAAGCAGCACAGAGGTGGTGTTCAGGACTCAGAAATAAAAGGCATGCAGTGCAGCTTGGCCTCCTTCAAGGCTCAGCAGGGAGTTGGCCACAAGTCTTATGCTCAAAGACCAAAGATGTGGAGCATGCAAAAGCAGCCTACGGAAATCATGAGCTAACAGCTTCGCTGGGAAACTTGCCCTGCAGTTCCCTACTCGCAAGCAAACACCACAGCTTTCAGCAGCTCTGTATCTCATAAACACTCAAGCAGTCTTACTGGAGATAAGAAGAACCTAAGCGTAGAAACACTCCCCGCAATCACATGTTCAAAAACAGCCATCAAAACCAATGACTCCTAGATGCCCTGCATCTAGTGACGATGAGAAGTGTACAACAGCACTCACAACGACAGCTCTCTAGAGACTAACCAAGGGGTGGAGGGAACCCAACCAAAAAAAACCCCAAAACCAACACTAAAGAAAAGCCTATTACCATGTGAACCCACAAGCTCTGAGGACAAGGATATTTATGCTTTAAGACAGCATTCTTGAAATGATAACTTGGAATTTCTAATCTGCTTTCATTTGTTACACTATTATTTCCAATAAAGGTTTTCTGACTGCTGCAGTTTCCCACAAGACCTTTGAAACTTAAAATACTCTATGATAATATCAGGCAGTGGGTTGAGATGACACCCAATGTAGTTTCACAAGTTACTGTTCTGTATCATCCTTTACAGACCTTAAAGTCAGAAGTGTCAAAGGACAAAGTACCTGTATATGAAGACATATCCATCACAATACTGCCTGATACATCCACAACAAATTGGTTTAACAGCAGACAGAAATCTCACAGAAGATCATACTTTCAACAGACATTTAAAAATGACCTTTATCTCAAGTTCTCTAACCACTATTAGTCACAGCAGGTGTGGTGAAAGCTTTCCCCACAAGCTAACAGGTATAGCTACCAAGCGAGGGCCAAGTCAAGTAATTTTTCTCGAGTAGTCCATCCTCCAAGTGGGTGAGTGGCTGATGCTACCACTTGCGTGGGCTGTTTTGTAACTGATGGACAGCTGAGAAAACATGAGATGTTTCGCTTAACCTTCTCACACTACTGTGTATTTGGGGTAGTGAGGGGGAGAGATTAGCTCTGCAAGTTATTTCCCTTGTCCACAGTCCTCAAAAAGCATATTAACTTGGCAAAAGACTACTCTTAGAGCAGCAGTTACAGGATCTTTTAACACCTCATTTCAAACTGAACCTTCCTCTGGACAGCCCTAGGAATCACACACCTATCTTGGAAACTCACAAAGAAAAACACAGGACACATGCTGTGAAGAGCTCAATGCATGGAGGCCACTACACCCAGAGTGACCCCTGCTGCAGCCCAAGCCATGCACACCTGGCAGAAAATTGGCAAAGCAGAGAATTCACTGACCTTGATCCAAACCACAAACAACACAGTCTTTATGGAAACTCAGAGAAACACTCTATACTATATAGCTAAGGCATAGTGCTTCCTATAAGGTATTTTAAATTAAGTTAAAGTTTGAGCCTTAGATGAAGCTTCCCCAGGCAACATACTGAGGAAGAGAACTGAATGGTATTTGTGACATTACTGTTTGCCAAATAAATACAAAATTATGTCTAAAAATGACATCACCAACACTGACAACAGTGTCAATATTTTATGAGGGATATTACAAAAAATTCACAACTAGCAAGGAAACCATAAAAAAAGCTTGAAGGGTTTCCTGGTTCAGATACAAGAAAGCAGTATTTTATTTTTAAAATTCACTTAGCACGTTTGCTGAGATATTATATTGCCTTATGTGCTTTTAGTAAAGCAAAAATCAAGAAAGCAGTAGCCAAGGTGCCTAACTAGGGGCCTCTGCTCTCCTCAGGCCCAGAAGAGAACATGGGATCCCATAGCAGATACTGTTGTCAGAAAATTGGAGCATGCAGGAGATACTCCTAGAATAAGAATCAAAGTCTGTCTCCTGAGCTTTGCTGACTAGGGTTTAGGTAGAAAGGATGTGTTAAGACCATGGCCAAGTCCTGAAGTCTTCCACATCTTGCTCATGATCCACACCCAGAACATGCATCTGAAGACAATGCCCACAAGTGCTCTTGCCTCACATCCAATTGCTTAACAGGTAAAGCACTTTCCCAGGACATCTAACAGTTTCTTCTCCTCGCTCTTCCTACCAGAAGTCAACCCTGATCTACCACCCCCGGCCCTCTGCTGAGGAGGCAGTTGCCCTGCTCTCTCTCTGTCCTAGGCAGTCAAAAAGATGGGAGTTTCAAAGGCTTGAGGAACATTACCATTCAAATAAACAGTTATATGTCTTCTTGCTGGAAGGAGAGCTGTTTAAATCCTTATTGGAATGTCTGTGGTTGTTGGTCAAAACATTGAAGGTTTCCCACATGATGAAAGACACACTGGGCCCCAGTAAAAACAACTTCTTATCATTAAACAGACTATTACAGCATTTTTAAAATGGCTGCCACCAATGCAGCTTGCAACAGGTACAAGGCCTTCTGTTCTCTTACTATATTCACCTAATTGAGATGTATAGGTGACAGGAAAACACTGATTTTTCGTTACTAACTGTGCTTAGACAAGGCATCAGTATGCAAGACAGGTACATAGGACAAGCAGAACATTAGACACTCAAAATTTAAATACAAAGGAATGAAAAAGGTATTTTCATTATTAACTTTGTGGAATTCATCAGTATGGATGCACTTGAATTCTTTCCCTGATATGGCTGTTAAGTTTATATTCAAGTTCCCCCCACTGTAGCAGAAGGGGATATTTATGACATAAAGACAGTAAAGAACTATTAATGAGCTCTGGTGACTGGAGGCTGTGCTGCTATAGGCTTACGCAAACACTGCAAGGTTCAAATGCCACTCCTGGAAAATGCAGCTGGAGTCCATGAGATGAACGTTTGAGTTGTCTATTAAAGAGAAAAGACTTTTTCAACCAAACACCTGAGTAAAACACCATTTCAAATACGACTTTCCATGTCACAAAGCTGCAAGATTCCACATCAGCTGGTATAAGCCTTTCTTCATGCTCAAAACTCCAAAACTACAGCATGAGTTAAAACTATTTCAAGTATCAGAGGAACTCAACTTGAAGCTCAACTCCTCCTACAAAAATAAGGGGAAGTGAAGACCACTTCTGGGAGGTAACTCACTAATTCAACTGAATAGTAACTTTGAAATTCTACATTTAAGCAAAACTTCTTTTGCACCAGGCTTCTATCTGGTACCCAAGAAAAGAACAAACCAAGCACCCAAATGAATGGTCTGTTTACCTACAATTATGAGCCAAGATTCTAAGTGAAAATTCTCAACTCTTGCTATAAAACCTGCTTGTACATTTTGTAGTGAAAAGCAACAATTTGGAGGATCTTTTCTGAACAAACGCTGAACTCAGATTACTGTGCAGCACTTGTTCAAGGGGATTTCCCCAACCTCATTGTTCTTCTGCCAATTTTAGAGCATATGCAGCGAGATGTGAACTTACTCCAGCTCCCGATTGTTCTCTTGTATCCTGCCAGTCGGTTCAAACAATGCTGTGTGACAGAAGCCAAAGAAAGCTGTTCATGATGAGACTACAGCATTTTATGCAGTAAATTTTAGTTTTCTACTAATAAGCGCTGCAACCAAGTCAGAGTAAGTGAACAAAAACAAGTAGTAAACAAGACATGGGAAGTTACTCTTATTAAGTTAGCAGGTATAGATTACAAACAGGATTAAATCAGTAGGAAGCCTATTAACTAGCTATTTGTGTTCAAAGCTGCAGCAGTAAAGGCATTACAGTATCTTGTTCAGCCTATAAATTCTTCCTAGGCTAACAGCCTGAACTACATATTTGGGAAGTTTTTCCTGTAAAATTGGGTGGGTTGACATAAAACATTCACGTTAGTAAAAACAGCACTCAGGTGTTTTGTTACAGTACCAAGAAAATGAAACTGGCTGACTTCTACAGAAGAAGAATATAATGAGGAGAGGAATCTTCACCACACTGAATAGCTGGCCAGATAGAAAAGCATGAGCTACCACAGCAAGCTGGGAATAGTTTAGCATTGACAGGGGCTAGGTAAATACTGTTTCTTTTATTGGAGAAAAATAAGAACTATTTATGAGATAATTTGAGGCTCAGTATTGACAATAAAGCACAGTCAACACATTTTTTTTGAGGGACTAATAGGTCTTCATAATGGTAGCATGAACTGTCAAAATGCAGGTATTACTCTTCCTAGTCAGAGCTTTCCACCAGAATCTACTGAGCAGGGAAGTTGCTAAAGTAATGCAAGTAGCTATTTTTCATTTGCCTTAAACTCAGCAGCCCCAGCATCAGTTGTTAACCTGACAATTAACTGCATATAAAAAAATCAAGCAAGCTTTAACACTTATTTTAGATTCTAACTCTTCCTGTCTCTCACCATTAAGGCCATCCAAATGAAGAGTAACACTAACTTGAACCAAGGACTTTTACAAATTCTAACAATGCACATTTTCACCCCCAAATTTGCTTTCACATCACTGACACTCCAACGGCAAAAGAACACTTTAAAATTACTCCCTCAACAATTAATACGCCTTACAGCAAAAGAGTGAAGGTGGTACTACTGCAATCCCCCCCTCCCCCCCCCCAAAAAAATCTGCATTTATAGCCTGAAAAATGACAGCAAATTAAAAACTTAGGTTACCTGGGAAAAAGCAGCAGACCCAAGGCCAGAATCCACATTCCCTGAGCCTTTATCCTGTGATCCAGTTAGTATACAATATAATCCTCAAAATTCAACATTTTTTCCTCCTGACTCGAGAGACAAGCTCCTTTGAACTATACACCATTTTGCTAATGGCTAAGTATCTTGCACATTTATATTTTTACACGTTGACCTAGCTCAGATGACACGCCAATACTCTCTGCTTGGCATCCCAACTCTAACAAATTATGTGGGTAAGTCACATGGCTTCCTGAATTGCACAAGCTTAAAACTGGTAGCCCTAAGTATCTTTAATACTCTAAGACTTCCTTTTTCAGGATGACATCATTGTAAGATGCTGTAACCTGAGCTATGTCTCCACTAAAGCTTAACCTCAGCTACAGCAATTCAGTCCTCACCACCAGCCACAGCTGTGCCACAAAACAAGTTAACAGTTATGCTTTAGTATTTGTAATTAAATCTTACTCAATTACACTTGAACACAACTGCTGTTCTTAATTTCAGTGAAAAGTTCACCCCACTCCACCCCCCTGCCATGGGCAGGGACACCTTCCACTAGACCAGGTTGCTCCAAGCCCCATCCAGGCCTTCCAGGGATGGGGCAGCCACAACTCCTCTGGGAAACCTGTGCAATGGCTTCCTCATCCTCACAGGGAAAAATTTCTTCCCAATATCCCAAGTAACCCTGCCCTCTGTCATTGGAAAGGCATTCCCCCTTGTCCTGTCACTCCAGGCCGTTATCCAAAGTCCCTCTCTTGTAGCCCATTTAAGGTACCTGAAGGGGCTCTAAGGTATCCCTGGAATATCTCTCAATTATTCCAGTAGAAAGCAGCAGTAGAGGAAAATTAACATATTAGAGAAAAAAAAAAGCATTACCTTGTGCTCACATTAATCCTGCGGCCTACTCTACACATGAAGTACACCAACATTATGAATCAAATAGGAGAAAACGAACAGCATTTGCTTTCAGGCTATAATGTGGAAATTATATTGAAAAGGTTAATAAAAGAAGGAATAACAGTATTTAACATGGTAACATTACCAACACTGTCATATTGATTGCTAAACTCAAGTTTAGACATTTAAGTTTCAGAGAGACTTGAAGTCTAACCTCATGTGAACTTTTATTCCCCATTATATGTCCATGCAGCACCAAAAGGTGTTTTGCAACCTAGAGTTTGAACATGTCATTTTAGGTAATTAGGGCCAGCATCCTTTTGTCTATAACCATATCCTTTAGTCTTTTACAGAGAACAGAGAGACAATATTAAGTCCCACCATAATCATGGGACTGAAGAGTAAGGGCGGTTTGATCCTCCTGCTACACCTTTCCAGTGAACACATCCAAAGCACTCACAGCACCAGGTATCACAAAGAGGATCAGGGGATTATGAAGCTGATCTTGGCCAACACTTCCCAAAATCTCAACTATCTCTTGCCGTACTTCCAGAAATGATTTCTTTGGCTTTGTTCTAAAGAATTAGTTTTATTGAAATTCTAGCAAGAGAAAAGCGGAGGGGACTCTGCTTCATCCTCAATAACCCTGTCATGAGAAAAGGGAGTCAGTTTATTGACAAACAATTTACGAGCATGTTATTCCTGTAATCTCAGAAATAAAAATGGTACTTTGGTGAACTTCGAAATATTGTCTTAAATATTTATACATATTTTTGAAAGCTTAAGATGTTGAACTATAGTCTTGATACATTTGGAGAACTAATTTACATCTAAGTGAATGCATCCAGACTGAGAAACACTACACGGTTTAAGGACATTTTTTTATATATTAAGCTCCAATTAAGAGTAAGTGTCCATCCCCAACCTGAATAGTGAAATATCCCAGCTCTGCTATAAGCTATCAGGCAGTGCCAAGTTTTGTTTCTGGGAAAACAGGCTTCACCTCTGTCTGGTTCGCAATGTTATTTTAGGATCTACTACGCCAACCCAACTGCCTACTGCCATCCTCTTCTCTAACTCACTCATAGCTTAGAAGATGTTGGGTATTCTAAAACAGTTTCCAGAGAAACTTTCCCTGCTCTCCAGTTTAATTGCTGAAATCACCTATGAACAAAGGAATATCTCTATTGCTCTCCTCTGAAGTAACCTGTTTTGGGGAAAGATATTAAAGCCTGAAAACAATCTATTCTAGAAGCCACATCAGCTTGACAACTCGGCTCTACTGGTGATCAAAAGCATTCCTAAAACTAGGTTACTGCATACAGCTATGTGATCACTTTCCTGACAAATAGTCCCAAGAAATTAGAGAAAACATGCTAACTGGTGGAAGAGAGGGGTTTTCTTTCCAATCAAAACTGTGCTCTTTACACCCAAATTCACTTTTTACCCAGTTATGTAAAGAAAAGGGCATCAAAAAGCCATAATTTAGAAGATTTGTTTGCTTTCAAACAGCAGTTCCAAGGCAGTTGCCCTATCTTTGCACAGGGCATTGCTTTCCCCAGTGTGCTTCTGCTGTTAGCCCTTGTGTAGATACTGTATCAGCACCTGTAGGGGTAGGAGGCTCAGAGTAACTAATGAAGAGAGTCAACCTTCAGAAAACAATTTTAACACGAGCCATAAATCATGCCTAGGCTCCTTATCTTAACCACAGTGCTAACTCCCTGCAGAGAATGACGAAAGGGCTGCAGGACAAGCAATCCAAGGAATAACATTAATATAGTAGAGAAACACATCTTTGAAGGATTTTGATAATCTCAAATGGCCTTGTTTTCAGTGTTTGATAAATTTTCATCAGATTCTGCAGTTTCATGTACCCAAGGCACTGAAGAATACATCAGAAACACAATGAAATTAAGAGATACTGGATTTATTTCCTGGATAGTTTAAGCAAGTCAAGTGTCAACAGCATTATTCACTTTGGCATCAAGAGCAGCTTATTAGGCTCAGAACTCAACGGAAAAGAAACTCCTGGATATTTACCTCACAAAAGAACCCTAACCAAACAACACCCAAACCCAAAAGCATTACAAGCTTCAGATGCAATCAATATATGCTACTATATTTTTACTTTCTTTAGGAAAGAATATCAAGAAGGTATTCTGAACAAAATGCTTAAATAACAACACTATTTCCCCAGAAGAATCAGGAGGTGATCAGTTCCATGATCACCATTAAAAAAATTACCAGCCCTCACCATTGGATGAAGTGAAAGACATACAGGTACGGCTTTAAAATACTGCAAGTATTACTACTTCATCTTAAAAAACTCAAAGAAACATCAGTGTTACTGAAGTTGGTCAGTAATTCCAACCCATCACTTCATTTGTAGCTGTCTGCTTCACATTCCCTACACTCCCTTACAATCTTCCACATTCCCAAAACCATGGATCTCATTGCAGGGGTTTTTCTTTGACTCTGAATGGTACAAAAATTCAGAATTCACCTCATATTGGAAGAAGAAGCCAGGCGCTCTAGAAATCTAATTGCAGACTGTAAATTCCATTGATCATCTACAGTCCTCAAAATAATGTCAGGATTCGAGCCCTCTCACTCTCTCTCTAAGTCAAAATTGGGAAGCTGCAGAAAAGAAAGCAAAAAGAAGCTTCTGAAAACCATAGCACAGGGATGCTCTCCTCATGTTAAACGAGAGGGACAGGGAGCACATGTAAGACCAGCCTTTTCAGCAGGCTGAAAAGCAAAAGCTTGACAGGCGCATTAGCCTTCCCTCTGCTCTGGAAACAACTGCTGCATTTCACTCTGAAAACTTTGAAGCACCTGCAAGGTAGCAGCACCCCAGCAAAAAGTTTCTACACTGCTATTTAACAAAGTCAGCCTTAAACCCTTACTTCAGCCAGAAATCTGATAAATCACTTTTCATCAACATCAGTTTGCTTTTGCAATGCAGTTTAATATAAAGTAGCAGTAAAATTTACCTCCTCTGCAGGAACTAAGGTCCTCCCATTCATGCTGAGATTCAAGTGTTAACTTCTGTTCCACATACAGTATCAAAACCAAGCATACGCAATAACTGTAATAAAACTACTACTATTAGTGTCAACAAAAATTTGACCAAATTCAATGCTTCCCTTCTCCTACCTTTTTTTTTTTTTTTCCAATTTTAAAAATATAGGAGCTACAACAGTCCAGGTCAGCATTATCCCAACCTGACACAACCAAACTCTCTTAGTTGTACATTATCAGGCATTTTACAAAAGCAACTGGGTTTTTGCCTTATTTAAAAGAAGCAAAAATAAAGCATGAAACATATCTATACTCTTTCTAAGACAGAAAAACTGCTCAGCTGATCACACCAAAATACTGTGATGCTGAATCTAGTTATTTGTGTTTGCATACTTTGGATTCCAATTCTCTGTGCTGTTACCAATTTTTAAATAATGAAACAACTTTTTAAATAATGAAGATAGACTATGAATATGCCAGTTGATTATTCACTACATGGCATGGTTTGGTTTGCTAAATCCTTGGATTTCAGTCATCGCTAGTTCCAAAGCATTTATGGACTGGGTTTTGAGGAACCAGATCTAGTGGAAGATGTCCCTGCACACGGTCACGGTAGGGAAGCTAGAGCTAGATGATCTTTAAGGTTCCTTTCAACCAGAACCGTTGTAGGATTCTGTGATTCAACAGAATAATCCAGGCTAATAAGGAAAAAACTGCTCCATTAGAAGATGCTCATACTGTTTCTCCACTGACTGCATCTTGTGCCCATGTCAAAACCGCAAGGGAAAGCATGAAGACAAGTTCTTAAATGCCACGAAATTCCTTATGTATTTTAGAAAAGTGAACTCACGTGCCAACATTTAGTTTCAGAATACACAGGGATTATGTGATTAGAATCCCACTGGCTTGCTGGGAGGATTCAGCAAGATAACTACAAATTACTTAGAGGGCTAGTGTCAAAAGGACTTCTGTACTTATTTAGCCTCTGCTCTAGATTACTGACCCACTTATGAAAAGCTAAGCAGTCCTGCTGTGCAATGCCAACACCCACTCCATCTGTTTGCTTCTGCTTTCTCAGAACCTCCATTAGTCTCATAAGAAGTTGTGTTAATTACCACATGAGCAGCTTTTGTATAGTACACAGAGGATCAGCCTCCCTTGGTGTGCAGTCACCTTGACAAACAGCACAGGAGCAGAACAAACCTGAATCAGCTTGATTATTGATGACATACCGTAAGAAATGCAGATTTCTGAGTAGGTGATTTAACGCAACTTTTGTTCAAGCTGCTCTCAGTTTTATGAAAAGCCTGTAGGAGTTTAGATCCTTTAGGTTTCAGTGATGAAAAAGTATACTAGAATTAAATGTTCTATCAAATTCTCTGGAAATCTCCAAGGGGACCAGAAATTTGTGAAACTACAAATGAAACTTCTGTTGAGGAGATAACAACAGTGGCAAACAGAAGCATCCCACAACACTTGTCAATATCTACACTGAGTATTAGTAAGTAAATCTAAAGGAAGTTAAAAAAACCCACACAAAATCAAACACAAAAACCCTCCCCAAGCAGAACAACATTTGGAAAGCCAGCCCAGCTGTCACATCAGAACTGCATCTCAGCAGCTTGGCACCACAAACTTCCTGCTGACTAGTAAGGAAAAAAGTTTCAAATTCAGCATTTTATTATTTATCCCTGCTGATCTGCAGATCTTTAAGACATTCATTAAAGTGGGTCTCAAGCAGTGGTTTCATTAACTTACTAAATCCAAGAACAGAATCTCCAAGAAGTCATTACAGTACTGAGTTGACGTTTGTTATTTCTTGGGAACCCAGACTACTGCTGTCAAAGTGAAATAATATCAACAACACAAAAGCCAACTATGAATTCAAAATTTCTGTACAGCACTGCTGGCAACCCTGATACCACCCTGCCCCTTAATACCAAGGCCATTTCTTAGTTTAAAATTAAGCCTTGTACAATAGCCAAAATCACTTGAAGAGCCATTACTGGCTTACTCCTAAGGTATTCAAGAGGAGTAAAACCCAGGTCCAGTGTGTCTTGCAGCTGACGGGAGGATAGATAACAGCAAGAACAGCCAGTCACAAAATATTTGTATTCCATTTTAAATAATTATTTACTACGCCTACTTTAGCACAAAAGGTCATGCAGGCATACTCTAGTCTACTACGAGTAGACTAGAGTCTACTCAAAAATAATGATGTACTAGTATACTGTTCGTATCTTCTAACAAAATTCAGTGTAGACATCTATTCTTCTGAAGTAGCAATATTTACTGTTCCAGTATCCCTGCAGGAAAGCTCTAGAAAATCCAAGAGCTCTAGAACCTAGCTACACTTTTATATCAAGTGAATCTCTGTACGGCATGTTTAACTTCTGCCATATGAAACACTTTCCAATTAAGCACTTGATCCTTGTCATGGTAAAGACTTGCTAAATCCATAGAGTATCTCAAGAAATATATAACCCCAGAGGTTGCAATCTTAGTCTGCTGATAATACACTAAGACCAGAAAGCACTGATATTTTTGTATTGATTGTGTCCATCTGGCAAAAGGAACACAGCAGAAGGGAAAGCCAGAAAATTTTGGGTCTATTCTAGAGAAGAAAATACAAGCAGAGGGCAGCATTAGAAACAAAAGGTGGATAGAAAAGAGAAAACACAATTAAAGTAGTAATTTATTCAGAGTATACTCATGATTTTCCCAAACAGCCGTGTCAAATCTAAAAGAGAACACTAGAACCATTATAAGAGCTATAACACGTTTGATATATGGAAATCATTAGTGACACCAGTCAAATTGAGTTTGTGCTATGATTAACACAAAGTTTAAAAGTAGCTGGGATGAATGGGCTAATACAGAAACTAAGTTCATAACCCAGATGCAGTTCCTCGCCTCTAGAAATAATTTTCTAGCGTCGAGTGACTTAAGTGCCCAGAATACTCCTGTGCTGTGAAATCCTCTAACTTTTCCACAGAAAAACACACCTGTGAACTGATTTGATACTTCTGTCACACACAATGAGCTTGCCTAGGCACCTCAGTGGGATTTCAGTGCAACATGAATCAAGAGCAGACTCCATTATACTTACAAACATAACTCTTGCTCTCGCACAGCAGTTGCTATGAATAAAGCTGGGAAAGTCGAAGGGGTAGAATGCAAGTTTTTCATCTAAATGTATACACATATCAGGAGCAGAAGAGCAATTCTAGAAATACCTCAAGTTATTAAAGTGTTTTCATTGAACAATAACAGTAATTACAGTAAATAAACTGGTCTTCAGACAACTTGCCTCCAAAGATAAAATTTCCCTTCAAAAGGGAGAACGGAGGCAGCTTGTACAATTTAAACAAAACTACCAGACATAACTGAAACTAATTAGATGACTGAAGTGTTGACCAAGGAAAAACTAGTCTTTTTGGGTTTTTTAAAGTGAAAGTGTTGGCTCAAGTATGCTCCCCTCCCCAAGTATAGACAGGGTTATTAAATAAAAGCATAATGCAGTGCTACAAACTAGGAGCTGTGTTAAACATCACCAGAATACACACAAACAGGAATCTACATAGTAACGAAAATTGAAATGTAAAGGAATTGTGACTTCACAAAGCAAGTGATTCAGTTATAAGCAGGCACTATAAAAGTCCAATACAGATTTTAAATAATTTTTAAAGAATCAAAAGCATGCAACTGTTTTTTTAAGTCATTTGTCCACAGATAGCCTGAACATCCATTTAGTCATTTCTTAAAGTGGCTGTAACAATTTCAAATTCAACAGCACTTACCTTGGTATTGTCACACACTTTGTATTGCAATTCTGAGTGGTAATTGCCTTCTCAAGCTCATCCAGCTGTCCTGTTTTCTTTAGCTTCTTGACCAAGCTCTTCACTGCTTTTTCACACCACTTCTCCTCCTGACCATTCTGCTCACCACCACCAGCCCCTGCAGAGCCACCAGCAGATTTTTTCCACCCCAGAAGTCTCTTCACAACGGGTGGAGTGAATGGCAGTATGGATGACATGACTTTCACCAGACAGAACACTCAGCAAGCAATAAATTAGAGATTCCCGTCTGATCCCTAAAAACACAAACCAAAACAAGAGACATGTTAGCACTGAGGCATCACATGAAGCAAACACCTCTCTTAGGACCTTTCACTGCCAAACGCCACAGGACATTGCATCCCAACACAAGTCAGATGAACACCCCAGAAGTAGCCTGCATCATGGTTAGGTACTTCATCAATAAAGTTCAAGTTTGCTGTAGACTGTTCAACAGTTAATACGGACTAAGATTACTGTTGGCATAGAAATTTAATTTTTCCTCAGGTCTTTCCTGCCTACAGCAAACTTCAGCAAATACAGAAGGTAACTTGAGTTTAGCTTTGCACCTAGGCTAGCTGGTTTTACTGATTTATTAATATTTTCCACAAGTGATTGACAAAGTGCATACACATATTCGCATGTTCTGCCCATCTCCAAATTAATTTTGCAGTAAAATTGTGTTTAGAAGATCATTTAGTCATTATGGCTTGACAGAAGTCTTCCAACAGCCAGTCATTTGCCATTTCACAAACCTTTTCTCATTTTGTTTGTCATGTTTTAAATAACTACCAATTTTTGTTCCATCGGGGATACCAATTTCAAATTCACTCGTAAGTCTGGTAATAAGCTTACTACCCTCTATATTCAATGGCCTACATTTAATGAATATTCTGAACTGGCAGCACTTAAAATCATCAAGTCTTTCAAAATTCATTAAAGGACAGCTAAAATCTCAGTTTGCAGGCACCAGGGTAGTAGAACTGTCTGTTTTCAATTGTGATAGCCTTTCACTCAGTATAACAACCTGATCAAGATATTAATATAAAATGAAATATTAAAAGGGATGCTGAAACTGGAGCTATGTTTAGCATTCACTGCAATATGCACTTCAAATCATTTAAAAAAGAAATGATAGCCACTTAGAAAAAGCATCTTGCTTTTGCAGCTTCCATTAGGCCAGTTTTAGGTATTAAAATAAAATACCTGAAATCAACAGGCAGACAGCTGTTAGAAATTGCTCAAGGACATTAATGGTCCTACAGATGGAAGCATAGCTTTGAAGTCAAAAATTACCTTATTTCCAGGCAACAAATGGGTATTTGAACTCTAGAAAGTTCCCATATTCCCAAGCTGTATAAGTTAGTTCAGTCAGCTGAAAATACCTTGTTTTAGCTAAAAGCTAACATTACCTTCAGGCTACTTGATTTGAGCTTTGAAGGCAGCTTACGTGCCTCTCCAACCTGTACAGGCACACTCCCCACATCTATCCAAAATATACCAACTTCATCTTACTCAAGTCTCCCATCTGCACAACAGCATGATTCGAGGTACTTCAGGCTACAGCATTTACGGCTAATTTATGCCTTGTCACATTTTTGCAGTTTCAGTGAGGGCCAAGTCAACAAACACTAGATTATATTCTACAGGTAACTTTGAGTCATAACTTTGCAACTTCCACAAAACAGAACATTCAGCAGGTATGACATTTCAGTTTCAAATAAATTACACCTCCATAAACCAGCTTCTCAGAGCACCTAAATATATGACTGAAGCAAGAAATGTAGTTTTCTGGGGTTAAGGAGACAGAGGTTCCAATGAACAGGGATCCAAGATCAACACTGATAACTTTATGTAAGTCATTCAAAATACTCCATCCTAAATCACATAATCACTGAGTGGTTTGGGAAGGGAGTGTTGAAAATCATCTTGTTCCACCTCCTGCCATGGGCAGCGACACCTTAAACTTGACCAGGTTGCTCAGAGGTCCATCTAGCCTGGCCCTGAACACTTCCAGGGATGGGGCAGCCACAGCTTCTCTCGGCAACCTCTGCCAGGGCCTCACCACTCTCACAGGAAGAATTTCTTCCTTATACCCAATCTAGGTCAACCCTCTCTCAGTTTTAAACTGTTGCTTCTTTCTGTCAGTAGAGGCCCTGGTAAAAAGTCAAAGCATTTATTTACACACAAGACTGTAAAGAACTTTCACTCTTCCAATAACATCAAATTATTACAGAATTGTCCCCGGTAACTCCAACTGCAGGGTTTGCTGACTGCAAAAGCATTTCACTGGAGCCCTGGCTATAACAAGAAAAATAAACTGAATAGACAACATTTTTTAATTAAACACTGACCATGACACTCAGGGTACAGTTTCATAGGGAGTCAAGCCAACACAACAGCTTCTTGCCACAGGGAGCCCAGCTCTCCTTCCTTTCTTTCCTGTGGCACCGCCACCCCTGTGGCACCAGTGCTAACACCCTTCCACAAAAATTCAGCCAGCTAAGAGTAAAAACTGGTTAATTTTGTGGGGTTTTTGACAAGTTAGTTCTCTTTCAATTTAACAAGTTGCTCACACATGGTACTGAAGTACTACAAGTGATGTAAGATGAGTTACAGGAAAGTGGAAGAACTCTAGCCCCAGACTTCAACTGCAGTGCTAGAGTTGACTGCATAGCTGAAAATGTGCTTTAATTTAAATCATTTATTTTGGTGACAAAGCCAAATTAAGCAGCCTGACATGTTCTGAACCGTTTGAGCACCTGGCAGTGAGACACATTAGACCCCTAATGAGTACACTAGGTCGCTCCAGAGATTAAAAAAGCAGGCTTGCATGGCCTCCACTAGCTGAAGGAACACAGAGCTGGTTTTTAAAACACGGAGCAGCAGTTACTCTGAGCTTTATAAAAAGACTTCAATCTTTGAGCAAGGCCAATGTTGGATGCTTCAGAGGCACACACAAGAAATTCAGAAAGACCAAACTAAGGAAGACAACCTCTTTGGGTTTAAAGATCCCGTTCCAAACAGTAGCATTTGGTGCTGTAATATCTGAACATTAAATTCAGTACTGACAGATGGAGGCAATCAAGTACCACTATCACTGCTGCTCCACACACCAATTCTTCTCCTTATATGAGTATTTCCTGTTCTTTAGCCTCAAATTTGACACCTTTCAGTGCCACAGAATACTCCTTTGACTGTCCGCCTTATAAAACACAGACTTCAGAAAGGTCTCATTTACCACCAAGGTGGTAAATAGCCTCTTTCAGAGCCTATTCTTTCAGGCCCTCCAAACATTCTCAGAGCTTTTATCTAATTTTTCAGCTTTATAATACTCCTTGTGATGAGGTGCCCAATTTTGCAGTAT
This sequence comes from Amblyornis subalaris, assembly GCA_018881555.1. Taxonomy (NCBI): domain Eukaryota; kingdom Metazoa; phylum Chordata; class Aves; order Passeriformes; family Ptilonorhynchidae; genus Amblyornis; species Amblyornis subalaris. The sequence continues at coordinate 427,395 of JACAXG010000279.1, read as the reverse complement.
TCTCTCCCTTAAGAATGATATAAAATTTTCTGTATTCTCAAGTGCTTGAGGTTTTTTTAAACAAAGATTTGCCTATCTGCTTCAAATGCACATTAAGTGACTTAAGTCTTGGAGCAGGAAAGAATTTAGAAATTCCACAGATTTCAGTTTTTCTCTATATTTGAACTCTCATTATTTTGACATACTAAGAGGAAAGTGAACTAAACCAAAATTCCTTTTCACATTTCCAAAAGACTGTAAGCTCAGACCTAATTAATCAGAAATTTCCCGATACTGTATGTAATTTTATACAGTTGTCTTACAGACGTGTGCTCACCCAGCTTCTGTAGAAGATGTCAGAAAGCACAAGTTTATCTGCTACCTTCATGAAAATTAGCTTTAAAAAAAAAACCCAAAACACCAAGAGACACATTTAAAGAGCCCTTTTAACAATGATTTTTGCAGCTTAGCTGCTGTTTAACAAAAACACAACATACATCACAGCTGCAGACTAAGAGCCTGTGAGGCTTGAACTAACTTCTTCCTTCTAGCTATTGTTTTGCCATGTCAGGGATTTGCCAGGAGTTATCAATAAGAATTTCAGTAAGTTATTCCAGTAGTGGCCCTGTATCTTTCAAAGGGTGAGCAGAGAGAATGTGACACAAGTAGGACAGGACTTCATTCAGCTTAATACTTCAGCCGATTGTGCTGAGTACTCACATGAGACTATTTCAGCCAGCTTCATTTATGAAAAAAAAGGCACTCTGCTCCAAGGCTAGAGAAGACAGTGCAAACTGCAAGGCATGATTAGGTTGAACAATGAGCAATTTGGATAAACGCAGATTTTGCAACAAAAAAAGCAGCAATGGTACATCCAGCCTAGTGCTCCAATGGCTCCAGAGGTGGCAAAAGGACATGCTACTCAAGTTAAGTGTGTGAACCTGGCTGTTTTCTGTAACTCACCCTCTGCCTGGTCCTTCAGCATTTTAAACCATTACAACACAAAATTAAAGGCTACATTGCTACTTATTCCCGTGCACCAGCAATTTATGGACTTGCTGTCCACAAATCCATCTAACCACCTTTTGAACTGTCTCCACAACCTCTTGTGGCAGACTGCACTAGTATTTAACTGTCCACTGTTAAAAGAACTACTTTGAGTAATTTAATTTACTCCCTTCCTATTTTCAGAAAGTGGCTCTTGTTCTACCACTGCAAACTTTGCTGAAGAACTGTCTGCATTCATCTGGTCTGCAATCTTCATGAATCTGTACACTTGAATCACATCACCTCCCTTCCTCAAACAAGAAGGCTCTCAGCCTGTTGTTACAAAGAAACTATCTGAACACAGCTCACACAGTTTGGGATGCTTCTCTGGACAGATGCCAAGCCTGAAAGCTTTACTACTTCAATTAAATTACAAATACTCAGACATTGCCTAAGGACTGACCTAAAGACCATAGAAAAATTGTATCACTCTATAGATATCTTCTCACTTATCTTTTTGGTCATATTATCC
>JACAXG010000279.1:360046-422006 GCA_018881555.1 Amblyornis subalaris | reverse complement strand
TTGCTCTCAGTAGCAGGGAGTTTTTTTCGAGCTCCAATAAACTCAATTACATCAACTGGTGCTCAACACTTCTGAAAGATCAAGTGGAACAGGAAGACGGAGGAGGACACAGGTAGAGCCTTTCATTTGGAGATTCGCTGTGCAATTCCAGAGCATTTAATTTTGTTGGTGAATCTAGCTGCTGGATGGAAGAAAACAAGAGATCAGTTCAGAGACCAATTTTTAAACCTCATTTTTTCAATTGTGGCATTTCCTTTACCATCAAACAGAACCTCAGGAAAGCTGACGAACTCCTCTTCAAGATTCTATCATGCGTGTCCAGCTTCTTCAATAAAGAAAACTGGATCTTGCAACACTTCCACTCCTTTTGGTGACTGTCGGTATACCCGACCCACACAACTGCAGAACAATCAGCTGCCAGGTTACTCTTTTCAACACCCCAATATGCTGTTCAGTATGTGCTTAGACTCATCTTCAAGTGGAAACCACCTTAAACAAGACCCTCCCCTTCCTCTTCTAAAAGACATTTGTAACTAATGTTATCTTTCATCATGATAGTGCTAAGCAAAGGGGGGAAGGGACTTCACCAACACCTCCTTTAGTTACATTCTCATCCCCCCCAGAATTCACTGGAGCTTGTAAACGTTAGAAGCCACGTCAGAGTAAGCAACGCAAACAACCCCCTCATGCACCAACGCCTCGACTAAGCACGAGAAAGTCTAAACAAGCAGCCTTGCTCTGCTAGCCTCTCACCTGAACCAGAGGGTGTTTCTTTTTCAGCCTGGGGAACAGAGCAAGGACTAATCAGCCTCTCACTACAGAGTCCAGCCCCCACAGAAATAATGTCATGAATCAGTCTGGAAGTACAGCTCTCCAGGCTAAGAGAGAGAAAAGACAAACCTGCTGTTACCTGCGGTCTCCTAACAAGCTGTTATTACAAATCTCCTGCTACCCATGGAATCTAACTCGTTTATACCCGTGCACTGCGATAACACGAGCTCCACACACAACATACACACGCTGCAGTTTTTCAGAGACACTTGTTTTGGTAGACTCAGTAAACAAAAACTTTTTTTCTTAATGCTACCCCGCCCGTAAAACATTTGAAAAGAGCACAACACACGTGCTGGGAGTTTTTCAGTCAGAAACTGTGACGGACAACCAAAAAGACACGAGACCAGGCTGCAGCCTGAATCCCAGCTGTTCAACAGCTCTCCACAGTCATCACAAGAGCTCTTCACTCATTCACACACTTTCATCCGTTCCTTTATTTCCCCAGAGTGAAGACTAAAAGACCACGTTGTATTGCACTTCTCTTCCCCTCCACTTCTCAGAAAAAAAAATAAAAACTACAAAAAGGAACTCCACAACTCTGCAGCAACACCACCAACCACTTGCATTTATCATGACACAACTTCCCCCGTGCACTTATCCACATAGATGAGACACTTACCAGGTTATGTTTGTTTACAAACACCACCCAGGGATGGGGCAGCCACAGCTTCTCTGGGCAATGTATGTCAGTGCCTCACCGCCCTCACAGCGAAGAATTTCTCCCCAATATCCCACCTACCCCGCCCTCTGACAACACACAGGTTGCTGCAGCATTAAAGCCGTGAATAAGACCACTAATCTCAAGTCCTGTCTCACGCGGGCTGTGTGTATTTTACACCCGCGGGTCTACAGACAAGGAGAAGGGACAGACAAAAGCGTGAGGCGAAGCCTTGCAATCCCGAACACAAACTCCTAGATCCAAACACAACTCCTAAGTCCACATCGCTCCTGACTTTCTCCTACAAAACTCCATGGAGTTTCGCACACCTAACCCTGACTGCACGTCCAGGAGGCACATGTGGGTGTCCTGGGCAGAACCAAGGGCTGGACGCGATGATCCTCGCGGGTCCCTTCCAGCTCGGCATATTCTGCGAACCCCTGCAAGGAAAACACACCGGGCACGGAGGGAGGGAGCGGGGGAGAGAAGAAGGAGCAGCACAACTTCTTTATTCCCCCCTCCCCTCACCCACACATACACACGGCGGGCACAGCACGGCCCTCCTACCCCATCCCGGGGTTTATCCCGGCAGCAGCGGGATAACCCAGCCCGGGTCCTACCACAACAAAAGGGGCGAGGGCGTGGGGAGGCGCCCCCGGCCCCGCCGGGACCAGGCCCGGACGGTTCCCCACGGCCCGCGCAGCGCCAGCGGGGCGACCCTGCCAGTGAGGCTGCGACCCCGGACCCGGCACCCAGCGGCACCTACCGGGAGTCACCAGGATCCGCCGAGAGCCACCGCTCCTTCCTCTCCTTCTTCCTCCTCTCCCTTTCCTTCTCCTCCTCCGTCTCCCCGAGCGCTGTGCGGCCGCCGCCTCTTCCCTCACTGTTACATCCTCTGAGGGCCCGCCCCCCGCGCCGCCCCGCCCCTGCCGCCAGGCGGAGAATCCGCCCATTGGCCGCCCAGCTCTCCTCTTTAAGAAGCCGCGCGGCAATTGGCCCAGGAGGCCGATTGGCGGGTGGAGCCACCAATGGAACACCCTTGGCGTTAAAAAAAACGAGATAGGGGAAGGGGAGTGGAAGAAACAGGCGTAAGGCGGAGGGAGGCGGGTCGAGGTCGCGGCTCTCATTGGTCGGGTCGGGTCGGCTGCCAATCACAGCCTCGCGCGCCCGCCGCGGGAGGTTGATCGGGGAGCAGCGGAGGGTTGGGTGAGCTACAGGAGCGCAACCGCAGTGCGGCGCCGCAGCTCCGTATCCCTCCGCAGCGGGCACGGGGCGCGCGGGGAAAGAGTGCGTCGATGCCCGGCGGGAATTGCTGTTGGACACCACCTGGGGTCTCTCGGGTGGGCAGTGGCGCCTGGCTTGTACCAGCAGTAGTGTGACAACACGACCAGGGCAGCGACCGCCCCCCTGTGCCGGCACTGCTGAGGTACCTCCCGTCCTCGGGGCAGTTCGACGTCCCTCAGGACAAGAGAGACCTTGAGTGGCTGGAGCGTGTTCAGGGAAGGGAACGGAGCTGGGGAAGGGTATGGAACACCAGGAGCGGCTGACGGAGCCTGGGGGGCTCAGCCTAGAGAAAAGGAGGCTCAGGGGAGACCTTCTGGCTCTGCACAACTCCCTGACAGGAGGGGGCAGCCAGGGTGGGCCGGGCTCTGCTCCCAGGGAACAAGGGACAGGAGGAAAAGAAACGGCCTCAAGCTGTGCCATGGGAGGTTTAGATTGGATATTGGTGAAAATTTCTCCATGGAGAGGGATGTCCAGCCCAGGTCAGTGGTGGGGTCGCATCCCTGGAGGGATTTAAAAGCCGTGTGGATGTGGCACTTGGGGACATGGGTCAGCGGTGGCCTTGGCAGTGCTGAGGGCACAGCTGGACTCAATGGGCTTGCAGGGCTTTTCCCACCTAAACGATTCTGTGGTCCTAAATAGATTTGAGCTGCCCAAGGCTTCACCTCGTGCACTGACACAACAGCTCCAGGCGTGGGGGTCCCGAGGTGTGACACGGAGACAAGGCAGCCCCGAAGCCTTCCCAGCCTCTCTCTGCTGCCTGCACCCACCCCGGAGCTGCCCCTCCAAACTCTTAACACAGCGGTTTCCCCACACACAGGGGTTTTTTTTTTCGTTTAGCTACTGCCTTCAGTAGGCTCTGCAAAGCTTTAACCACCTGTGTTGTGGTAATGATGAAAGGTAACCAAATTCCCGTGCCGAAGCAGATGCCCAGGCTCACCACAAAGTGAATAAGAGCCTGTTGCCTGCAAGTGCAAGGCTGGGGACCTGTCAGCCTGTGAAACCCATGGCTATTCTGTCTGCAGAGACCCTTGCGGTGATGCCCACCAGGCTCCCTGGGGCTGTTCAGCCTGGAAAAGAGGCCTCACAGCACCTTCAAGTATCCAAAGAGGCCCACAAGGAAGCTAGACAGGGACTCTCTGTCAGGAACTGTAGTGACAGGACAAGGGGGAATGGGTACAAATTGAAAAAGGGCAAATTTAGATTAGATATTGGAAAGAAATTCTTTACTATGAGGGTGGTGAGACACTGGGACAGATTGCCTGGGGAGGTTGTGGATACCCCAACCTTGGCAGTGCTCAAAGCCAGGTTGGATGGGGCTTGGAGCAACCTAGGCAGTGGAAGGTGGCCCTGCCCATGGCGGCAGGGGTCAAGACTAGATGAACTTTAAGGTCACTTCCACCCCCTTAACATTCTATGATTTTATGAGTGGAAAGTCACAAGGTGGGAGTTAGTGGGGTTTTCTGGGGTGAGATGGTCAATTCCTGATTTGCTGTTGGAGAGGCTCTGTTTTTGCCTTTTTGATACTTTTCCTTCTATATATCATATATCTCAGGCCACGTCCTTTTCACCTGAGGTCACATCTCACTAACATAGCAGTTATCTCTCCAGAGACATGCTCATCTTCTAGACTGAATGGGGTTTTTGCACTCAGTGATGTAGGTGTTATGATTCAGTGTCTTGGGCGCAGCTCCCATCTCAACAGGGTTGGTATTTCCAGGAGCCCGGTGAGACACCTCACAATATTTAGCCCTTCTACAGAATGGTAGATGTGGACTTGCAGAAAGCTCCCTGTTGCCTCTTTTGTGCTTGGATTTCCCCAGTTTGAAGCAAGCAGGTGGCTTAATCAGGTTTTTTGGTTGTATTTTGCCCCAGTTCTAACAGTTTGAGATTCAAGCTGGTTGAGAAATTAACAGCAAAGTGAAATGGAGAAGATCCCTGCTGCAGACAAAGCGAAGCATCTGAGAGATTGCCATCATGTTTTTGAAAGATAAGGTGTTCCAGTCATGTTGTGCCTGGAAACAGATACAGGCTATTCAGCCAGCACAGCACTTGCTTTGGGGAGGTTTCACTGCATTCAGAGAGAATTTATTTTTTTTTCTTTGAATAGCGAGTTAATTAAGCTCAGTTTTCATATGGATTTGCGTCAGACATTCCCTTCACCTCTCATCTGCAACATTCATGGCTCCCTCTCCTGCTATCTCCAAGGCTGATTCCTGATACATCCAAAGGTCCCTTCCATGTCCCCAACCCACTTGTGTTGGCCTTCTGTCTGGAGCAGCACACGCTGTGCCTGGTTCAGGGATATGTGTGCTCTGCCTGGCCAGCTGCCTGCCTGTTATCTACTGCCAAGGAAGCCAAGCACTGCTGATAAGGGCTGAGCTTTCCCTGCCTTTCTCCCGGGCAGAGCACTTAACAACATGTGTCTTTTCTAATGCAGCCGCTGTTTGCCATGAAACTCGACAGACTTTGTGTTTCCAGAAGCTCTGCTTCTCTTTCAGGTGTGGTTGAAGTCAGTCAAAAGGTTGACAAATTTATACTGGGGAACACTAACACACAAAAAAACCCCAACATTTGCATAAACCTTTCTCTAGGAAAGGAAGTTGCAAGCAGCAGGAGGAAAAGAAGCAAATGGAAGAAGGCAGCATCGGGGCTGCAAATCCCAGAGCCCAGAAGTTACCTGAGAAGCTGTGGAGAAGGCAGGCAGGATGTGCATCTACTCTGGAAAGAACTCCCAGCCACCCACCTGCACCGCCAGGAAGAGCATTCGTTTAGATTGGATATAAGAAAGAAGTTTTTTACGATGAGGGTGATTAAACACTGGCACAGGTTGGCCAGAGAGGTGCTGGATGCCCCATCCCTGGAAACATCCAAGGTCAGGTTGGACAGGGCTTTTCAATGAGGTATCTGCTCATTGAAGATATCCCTGCCTTTGGCAGGGGAGTTGGTCTGGATGACCTTTAAAGGTCTCTTCCAAATCCAAATCCAAACTTTTCTATAATTCTGTGAAATAGTACTTGACTTAGTAAGACAAACTGCTGAACTCAATCCTTGAAACCAAAACTGGATATTGCTGGGTCCTATTAATTAATCATGGAATCCTAGAGTGGTTTGGGTTGGAAGGGACCTTAAATCTCTTCTTGTTCCAAGACCCTGCCATGGGTAGGGACACCTTTCACTAGACCAGGTTGCTGCAAGCCCTGTCCAGTCTGGGCTTGAACACTTCCAGGGATGGGGCAGCCACGACTTCTCTGGGCAACTGTGCCAGGGCCTCCCCAGCCTCACAGAGAAGATTTTTTTTCCTAAAATCTAATCTAAATCTTCCCTTTTGTTAGTTTAAAACCATTTCCCTTTGTCCTGTCACTATCTGCTGTGTAAAAAGTTGCTCTCCATCCCTTTTATAAGCTCCCCTGGGTATTGAAAGCCCTCAGTGAGGTCTCCCTGGAGCCTTCTCTTCTGCAGGTGAACAGCCCCAGCTCTCCCAGCCTGGCTCCAGAGCAGAGGGGCTCCAGCCCTGGGAGCATCTCCATGGCCTCCTCTGGACTGGCTCCAAGTCCACATCTTTCTCAAACCATGTAGCTGAGCACATTTTGGACATTGGCAGTTAGGTACAAGTGGATGTCAGTCCCCTTTGGAATTGAGCCCGCAGTGGAAGAGCACAAGCATCTCCCTCAAGGTCTCTGAATGGGTGTGAGGGGTTCAGCATCCTGACAAAGGACATTCATGTGCAGAGACAGCAACATCTCCGTGGTATCTCACAGTCATCCGTCTGCTGGAAGGAACAACAGAAGTTGAGCAACTTGGTCTAGTGGAAGGTGTCCCTGCCCATGGAACAAGATGATCTGCAAGGTCCCTTCAAACCCAAACCATTCTGTGATTGTATGAAATAACCTAGGGCCTAAAAAAACATGATGAAGCAGTAGCTGGTTGTGCTATGCTACAGAGAATACATATTGACTTCCCAAAGCCTGTGACCAAATCCTGTAAGAGGTACAAGAAATACAACATCAATATCAGATAACTTCAAAGACACGTAGGATTTCTGAATGACCCAACACTATCAGATATCACTGCATGGAGGTGGAGACAAGTGTGAAATGCAATGCCAGGAAGACAAGTCTTGAAGACAGAGCAGACAGTTTTTGTGTTGAGGTCATTATTAGCAACATGACAAAATGATGTGTTAAACTGAAAAAAATGGAAGAGCTTTGAGCAGAGTTGTGATACAAAAAGACCATCCAGCATGTTCAAGACAGGAAATAATGTATGACTGGGGAAATCCTCACCCCAGTCTGCAGCTTCCTCATGAGGGGAGGTGAAGGATCAGGCACTGATCTCTGCTCCCTGTGACCAGTGACAGGACCCAAGGGAACAGCCAGAGCTGTGTCAGGGGAGGGTCAGGCTGGATATCAGGGAAAGGTTCTTCCCCCAGAGGTTGGTGGGCACTGAACAGGCTCCCCAGGGAATGGGCATGGCCCCAAGGCTGCCAGAGCTCCAGGAGCCTTTGGACAACACTCTCAGGCACAGGGTGGGATTGTTGGGGTGTCTGTGCAGGGTCAGGGGTTGGACTGGATGATCCTTGTGGGTCCCTTCCAACTCAGGATAAACTATGTACGTCTGTGTATACAACAACCACAAATCCATGGAAAACCACTGTTAAATGCTCCTAGATTTCTTAGCTCATTCTGTTGAGGAACCGTCATGTACTTCAATAGGTGCTTTGTCTCTTGCATCACTGGCTGCAGTGCTGCTTCCCTGCTTTCTCTAAATGCCATTGAGGCACATTATTGTCTCTCCAAACTTATGTGAAAGTAACTTTCCCCTTGCACAAATCTGCAAAAGATTATGAAAGAGGGAATGGCGCTGGGTCTGGAAGCTGCGAAAGGGACAGATTCCCTTTCACTCTGCATTACTTCATGGCCAAACATGGAAACAGCCTCTCCATGCCACTGCAGGACTGCCAGCCGTGGGGGGAACAGTACAACACTGGCAAAAACCTCCCCTATTGTTGGTACCAGCGTGAAAAAACGCCTGGAGGACTGAGAATGTGTCTCCCTCAGAGGGTTAAATATGGATTTAAACCCCTCTTCCTTCTATCTCTTCAAGCTTGCACACAGATTCAGGCTGTATCAGTGCTCCTGGCAGCACAAAGAGGGTTAAAGAGAAAAACCACACTCTGCTTTCCCCATCACATCATGAGGAACATGTCAGTTGATTTTTGAGACAAGTAATGTCTGGCGTACCGTCAAAACAGGCACTGTATGAAAGTGACTAGAGAAGAGCTTTAGCATCATAAATTAAAATAAAGCCATTGCACGAGGCATAAAAACCTCCAAAATAAACAGCAACTTTACTCAGTCATACCAGCATAAATTAAATACTCACAAAACTTGTCAAACTTTAAAAAAAATGCTGCCATTTAAGGCTGGGAATAACAGCAAAATAAATTTAAAAAGGCATTGCGTATTTCTGTTACTCTTATCTTTTCAATATTGAAATTATTCATTATTTCAGTAATGAAATGAATAATCTCTGAAACCTCAAAACTCAAATCTGTTCACTACCTCTTCTGAAATGGAGAAGTTTGTTTCCAATATTACACAAATCACTGTCATTTCAGACTGGGCTGTTGGGAGATTTCAAAACAAAGCCAAAAAAAAAAAAAAAAAAGAGGAATCAGTTCCACAGTGAAAAAAATATTGACAAAGAATAAAACTTGACAGCTCTTGATGTAAGCCTGCTGTGTCTGTCCTATCCCCTTGGCAAAGCAGACTTAAGAAATAACTACTATTCAAAATAATACGCTAAAAGCAAAGTTCTGCCTTTCTTACCCATCATGGTATGAACTGATTGGTGTTTGTGATATAAAATACATTGCATTTATCAGATGGAATGGAGTTAGACATAATTCTTACAAGTGACATCCCCCCGAGACATTCATAGCACAATGAGAAGACCTATGTATCTGCTCATGTTCTTAATTTATATGGTATAATTTTGATGAGTAAATTATTTAACTGCCTTAATTTACCTTAATTCCTAGTTCCTTTGTGCGCATAGACCCAGTTGCCCTGAGTAACCCAAAGCGTAATGAGTTGACAGACAACTTTGGCACAATCAGACACTCGAATTTTGAATTCCTTTGCTGCATTAACTTGCTTGATTTTGTGCTGAAATTGACGGGAAACTTTCATGCACTGAAATTGGCTTTTCCTTCCCCTATTCTCCGGTTTTTTATTGCATAGAAACATTTCATGTTGCCAGCATTTCTGTTTTTCCTCAGATTATTCCTTTGTCCTTTTTTATTCTTCCAAATACTGCACCATTCATCTGCCTACATCCTTTATTTTGAATTAGTTGATTAGAAACACATTTATGCTAACCCCAAATAAGCCATCATTAAAGTGAAATAGCCTTGTTTACAAAGAGATTTACACAAGTTTATCTCTATTGACTTAAATAAACAAGTGTAATTTGTGAGGAGGCCTGGGGGACAATAGCTTTGTTTCTGAATTAATGGTAGGCCTTCATCCAGGAAGGATTGGAGTACGTGTTTAAATCTATGCAGTGAAGAAGCCAGTGGGATCAGTCACAGACACAAAATTCAGCATAAAGGCAAACCTGGTATGATTAATTTTTTGATCATCTTTACTTCTTTATTCTGTTTGCTTTTTCCAGGAAGCTGACATTAATCCATTACACTGAAATCTGCAAAATAATTAGGAAAAAATAGTTTTTGCCTCTGTAGGAAGGATCAAAATAAACCAATTTATGCTGTGATCAGTTATCGCAATACAGTCTGTTTCTGTTTTACACTGTGTAAGATGCACTATGCTAATTAAGCATATGTTTGTATAGATTAGTCTCAATGAGATTTACCCCAGTTTTCTACACCATCTGTGCAAGATTGGTAGCCGAGTTGGAAGTGATCTCTGTATATATTGTCTGGACTAGTTGAAGAAGTGTTTAGAACACATTGAGGTAGAAGTTTTCTTTTCGTTATTATTGGTCTAGCAAAGCTTTACTTACAGATTTTGGCCATTCTCCTTGTGTTTTCAAGAACTACTGATTTATAACAACATCAATTTAAAAGTTTTGATTAAAAGTTACCATCTTAAAGGATTTATTCTGCTGGACTAAATAAATCAAGCAAGAATTTAAAGAACCTGACAAATCCCTTCTTGCTTGGTTTTATTTAGAGATATAAAACATATATTACTGTTAAGCAGGTGAAGATACCACAAAATAAAAATGTTGCCGTTATAAAAAATTAGGCCTTAAAAATAGAGTGGGACTTTATCACTACAAAACTGTCATGTTGTTTATTTTAGCTCTTGGCATTTATCATGATGAATAACTGATGCAAAAAAAAATGTCTATCCTTCTTGCAGCGCTTGAAGCCAACTGATAGCTTTTTCTGATAGGCCAGGGAAGCCTATGTCAGACCCTCCACCCCTGGCACTCCACATTACCAGGGGCTGGTTTCCTGGGCTGGGGTGACAGGGGAAGGAGCTCTTGGCTCTGGACAGCCCTGGAGTGATGCTGTGACAGCCATTGTGCTTGCGGAGGATGTTGGGGAGAACGCAGGGAGTTATCCCTGGCTGTGCTGTTGGGTATAAGAGTCAGCTGGATTTTGTCCTCCCCCAGTTCAGGATCAAGCTGGTGCAGGACGCTGGTGTTGGGCACGTGTCCTTTCTCAGCACAGCAAACTCCGCTCTGCAAAAGTAAGTTTTGCCCTGTTTTACACTTAGGAAGTGCCGTTCTGGCAACACAGACCAATCTCACCAATGTGTGGGAGGTCATTGTCCTCACGCCGTGTTCTGGCTGCGAGGCACTGAGAGGTTAAAAACCAACATTTTACCAGAGTCTTCAAACTTATGACTAAGATGCGCCATTACAACCACCTACTGTATGTTACTCACTAGAAAAGCCAAATAATTTCCCCCAGAAGAATCCCTTTTTGGGTCCATAGCCTCTGCAGCTCTGAGCTGTAGCAGAAAAGGCAGCTCGACTCCTCTGACAAACTTGGGTTCAGAAGGATGCCCTATCGGCCCGGTAGGTTGGTGTGGTGAAAATGGGGGCCTTTCTCTTTTATCTTCATGCCATTAGATCCTATTATATCTTTTTGTTGGTTTTGTTTTGTTACACTGATGTCTTCACATAGGAATCTTTATCATATGTAAGTATTTGGTGACTGAGAGTGAGACACCTCAGCGTTTTTTTTTCTTAAATAAACAATCTAAACCAAGTTTCTTTGGTCTCTCCCTGTAAGGAGGGTTTCCAAACTTCCACGTTTATTCCAAAACCTCTTTACCTCTTCAACTTTCTTGTTGAAGTATGGACATGGAAACCATGAACAGCCCTTTAATTCATTAACAATGTGGTTATTGTTTTATTTATTCAGTTGTCTTCTGTTTATGCATTCAAAGGCCCTCTATCCACTCTGGGCTGTTATGTAAAACTGGGAATAGATACAGTGACCTGTAAATCCTTTTTAAAGCCACTGCTTTCCAAAATGCAGTCCCTGCTCTTCAAGTTGAGATGTGCAGCCCTGATTCCCTCAGACAGCTGTCTTAAAAGCACCAATCTGAGTGACTACATTTACTGCACTGTGCAGATCAGTCTGTAAAAGCAATTTGTCGATATTTATGAAACATGGCAGTAAGAAAAGACTCCCAGCTTCCAGCCACAGGCAAGGACAGCTGCTGATTTTTCAGACCTTCACGCTTACAGGTGAGGAAAGGTCAGACAAAAATGAGAACTTAAACGCTTTAGAGTAGTATTGCTGGTGGACATGGAAATGGAGAGGTATGTCTTCTGGTAGACGTGACCAAACCGAACCTGAAACTGCAATGTGGCTGAGTTAGCTTCTTTGTGCAAGTTTGACACAGCTGCAGGCAAACAGATTACAGATCATATAGCTTTACGCACCAGAGATAAGGAAATCACAGCATACAGGCTGCAAAAGTCAGATTCAGAATTAATCAGCCTGGTGATACGTGTCACAGCAAGGAACAGGGCAGGAACGAGCTACAAAAGGTGGAAACCTTGGAAAACATGGGAGATGCACACCATGGGCAATAAAAAGGAGCAGCATCTGAAATAAAAGCAGTGGTCTGCAAAGAGCAAGAAACAAATGGAAGAGGCTAATATTCAATAATCCTGCTGTATGTGTTCATTCCAAGAGACGTCACTTTCCAAGCCTGCACAAAGAGCAATCTGCAGCAACTCGGAATCTACAGCAACGGAAGACAAACAGTAACAGCCTTCAGAAGGAGCATCTTGCTCTCATCCACTGACTTGAAGATTAAAGCAAAAAAGATCCAACCAACAAACCAAAACTAAAAAAATAGTTTGCACCTCAAGCACTGTTAAGACATTATACGAGAGATGTTCCAAGGACATTATGTCTTCCATTGCAGAATGAATACAAGTGTGTTTCACAAACTTAAAAGCTAAGTTAAAGATTTAAGTAAGGATTTAAGGCAAGTTTTTCCAGTTATTTTGGAGTCAAGGACCCACTTTGTCCTCTGTGTGTAGTTTTGACATTAACTGTGTTCAGTGTAACCACAGGCTTCTCCTTAGATAAAAAAAGGGATAGATGTTTGTGGTTTGAAGGGCAGAGGCTAAGAATTTTGGCCCAAGCATCTCGGTGGGTGATTTTATCACAGTGCAATGCTTTGGAGGACCTTGAATTGGGTACAATTGTTCCTGTTCAACTTTGTGCATGAAGCTCTGCTGAACTCTGGCCCACCAGCGAGAATAAAGTCCCGCTGAAGAAAACAGAAGAATCATCTGGAGAGCTCTTTCCAGGATTCATCTATAGTTTAATGAGAGTTGAAAGCTTCTCGATCGAGCTCCGGGTAGCTCAGGGTTTGTGAGCGCTGTAACCAGCGCAATGTGGAGTTCAGGGCTGGCTGCCTACCCAGGCCCTGGTGGATTTTGCAATGCACCAAACTTGGCAGGTGGTTACACTGTTTGGGGAGGAAGAGACTCGGGGAATGTCAGTCTGAACTCTGTCCATTCTTAAGAAACACAGTGGAGACATGCCTGGAGCAGGTTTGAGTCCAGCAGTCATTCTGCCCAAGGAAAGTGCCCAGCACAAACCCTAATGACTTCTCTGATGGGCAGTGGCAGCCACGATGCTCCGTGTGAGAACTGCCCTCTCCTGAAAATGCTGAGAGAAATGACAGCCAGTCACCTGGGCTTCTCTCTGATTATCCATTCCTGGATGCTATCTCCACATCCTTCAGCTGATGTTCCTGCTATTTCTCCTGTAGCTGATCCAGAGGAAAAGCACCTGCAGTGTCTCACCTACCACGTGTCAGTGCCAGACAGCTGATTGTCAGCCTACCCCTGGAACTGTCTAGACGCAGTGATGTGCTGTCAAATGCACAGAGTTAACAAAATGATAGGGGAGAATATTTTCCCTGTGAATCCTCTTTCAGTTATGATCTCAAAGGTTATTTGTGGCGGTGGCAAGTACAACATTTTCAGATGAAGACACAATTTGATGAATCAACTCTGCCTCTTTAAGATGTTCTGGTTTTGGGGTTTTTTTTTTTTCCAAAGTCCATCCCTGTCACCAGCTCAGGCTTACACAAATTCCCCAGGCACATGCAATGCTGCAGTTACAGGTAGTTTGCACTTATTTAACAGCTAATGTTAGTAGATAGTGGTCTCCTGCTGTTAGATAAGGCCAGAAGAAAATCCGTGACAATTTACACTCAGCACACATTTAAAAATCAGGGGTAGTGGCTTGGAAAAAAACATCTATTTTTAAACAGAACATCAGTATTTGTTCTTAGCTTGCTTTTCAGCAAAAGGATGACGAGCAGAGAAGAGTAAGAGAATTATCCCAGCACCATTTATGATCCAGACAGATAAGATTGTCCCCATGGATGAATCCTGCCGTTCCCCTCTCCTGTCTTTTTGCCCTTTTCTGAGCACAGTGACTTACTGGCATCTGATATGGCTCAAAACTGTGACATGACCCACCTACAGTCTCAGCTGTTGGTGAGGCTGCCAGGTCACTTATAAAACGCTTTACATGGAAGATCTCCATGCTCTGAGCCAGGAGCTGCATTGCGTGGCCACTGTCTGTAGCAGGAACAAAGACTCGAGGAGGAAGATCAGGGAATCAGGGCCAACCCCATTCCTGTGAAAAAATATTTTTAACATGGTTTTGCTCTATAATATGCACAAAAAAAAGTAATTTGTAGGATTTACAGGCTAGACCTGTGCTGGCTTTTGAGGGTGCCTCGAGGCTATCTCCAGCACCAAATCCCAGCAGACAGATGGTTGGATGCACTTCACCAAATGTTAGAAGTTAGACATCAAAGTCCAAGTTACTCACCCTAAACTGTCTAGAGGACAGTTCATTGGGCCTATTTTAGAGATTGTTTTAGGATGAGATGAAAATTAATATGAAACAACCCCCTCTATTATTCTGCACTGACTGTAAGGGCAGCCTCCTAATTTCTAGATACCTCAGGCTGCTTCGAATCTGCAAGCCTGGCTCCAGACACACAGCAGAACATGAAGGGCCTAAACCTGCAGGGTCTGAACCTGGAACGAGGCCTGATCCTGGCCGCAGCAGTCTCCTTTCCCCGCTCCTGCAGCAGTGTGAGCAGATCAGCAGTGCCCGGCGTGGGTACCGCAGCCAGAGGCGCAGCCGGCGCGGAACCAGCAACACCCAGAGGGAGCCAGACTTTCCGCTTTCAAAACAGGGCGGGCACGTGGAAAACGTTGCTGCAAATGGTCCCTGGCCTGACCTACATCCCAAACCGTGCCCAAGGCTTGTCTGGAAGAGAGCAACTGGCCCAAGGCCCAGCCTTCGCCGGGGACTGCAGCTACCAGAGAGCGTGGACAGGGAAGCTCTGTGTGTTGGGCTTTCCCGTCTGCATCTACTTGGTGCTGGCATCAGACTGAGCTGTCCCCAGCCTTTGGCACCCTGTCCTGCTGCAGGGCAAACCTGACATCCTTTGTGCAGCAACCTGGAGTTATCCCTGAGTAGGATAATATATACTGGGCAACAGGCTTGGGCACAGAGTTGAGGTTTTGGGTGTTTCTGAGGGTTTCACACTGTTGCCTTTGCCTTCTGTTCCTCATCCTACAAGCTTTTAAACATATTTTTAGAGTTGGTTGTTTGTTTGTTTTGTTAGGTTTGGAATTTTTTGTTTTCTTTTGTTTTGTTTTGATCTTTTTTTAATGTACTGGGAAAAAAACCTTGATGCTCCAAACGTCCTCCACACAATCACAAGATGAAGCCCCAATTCCCCAAAGGCAGGCATGAGAAAGTCAGGAATTAAAATACAAATCTGTTGACGACTAGGATTTCTACCTGGCATGTAAATCTCTGGTGTAACACCACAGTGCCCAGCATAGCTGGGTAAACGGCATGACAAGGTCAGGACAGGGATTGATCTGGGAGCTCTGGAATTCCCTTCCTTGCTGCTCTTGCACAACATCACTGCTTCCCAGCTGTTGCCTTTGCCTCCTCTTCCTTATCCTACAAGTTTTTAAAGAGCTTTTTAGATTATTGTACACTTGCATTACAGTGTATTCAGGAAGAGAAGACTAGGAAACTTCAGGAGAATTTTTTTTACCTTTTGATTTCTTTTTTTCTCATATTTATACAGCTCAATGTCTAGATGTCAGGTATTCTCCTGTAGGACTGCCTAGGGATCCTGCGAGGGGATTTCAGATTTACTTCTGATTATATCCAAAGTAACCCCTATTTTGCTGCCCTTCCTGTCAGCGGACAGGCATCCATATCTGCCAGCTTTGCCACTGACAGCAGCTCCATCCTGCACGAGTTGAAGGAGCTGGTGTGTGGTTGCATCTTGCGGAGACCCCCCTTCACGAAGAGCCAGTAATTGTTAAATAAATTATATGCTTTATTGTCCGCATGTTAATAACTCTAATCCCACCTCCAACTACCACGTTTAGAAATGTGATTAGGGAGGATTATACCTCACCTAATGCCTAATCAGTTGTCTGTTCTTAGCTGGCCTTTTATTTCCACACACGCAACATGAGGGATCTAATCAAACATCTCGCACGCACGGAAAATGCCGAGCGAGTTAAAAATCAGTTGAGTGAGAGCAGGTAACAGCTAGAAACCAGACGTGACTGAAACACCAACCTCTGTGGTTAGGGCTCTGGGCAGCACCCAAACTCACACCCGGAGCATTTATTTAGGCTGGTGAAAAACCAAAAGGGCTGCAGGTAGGTCTCCACCAGACTGGTTTTCTGGTGAGGGTTTTTTCATTTCAGACAAAATGTGGTTGGGTTTTTTTCTTCCCCATACTTGGGTTTATTTTACTTTACGTAGGAAAATATGGATGCCTTTTCCAGCAGTACTAATGAGCAGGCTGGTGAGTGCCACAGTTCTGGGGTTGCCTAAACACTGTCCCTCAGAGCTGATCTCTGAGCACAGCCCCTTGCTCCCTATCTTGATGTGAGGTTCAGTTGCTAGGATGTGACAGCAAACATGAAGTGACATCCTGCTGTCCCAAAGTGGGACATGGGTGGAACATCAGTGAGCAGAGTCACGGGACAGGATGCCTTTCCCCCTTGACTGTGCAACCTGAAATCACCATCTACTCCGCCTTACCGAGCATTCACATCACACAAGCACCCAGAAATTATCACCTCTTCCCCTAGCAGAGACAAGGGCAGACAGGCAGCACCTCCTGGAATTCCCCAAGTACCTTAACACCAAGAAAAATGGCTTAATGAGAATCAGTAGTGTCTAGAAATCCTCTTCCAATAAAGGTGAAAGACCAAAACCTTCCGTACCATAAATTGGCATAACCTTGTTGGCACTGTCAGAGCCACCCCAGTTATCTAGCTGAGGCTTAGCTCCTCTTTCTTCGAGCACCAGGGCTGTCTGCTTTCTCCTTCCTTCGACACATCCACACCCCAGCCACAGCTCTGGGGCAGGCAGAGCCAAAGGGACCCAGCAGTGGGGCACAGGGGTTAGAGATCATCTCTAATGGCTGCAGTCTGAGCAAGAAGGTTGGTCAAGTCTCTGTCCAGCAGAAAGACAAGGAGCTGCTGGAGCCAGTCCAGAGGAGGCCACGGAGATGCTGCCAGGGCAGGAGCCCCTCTGCTCTGGAGCCAGGCTGGGAGAGCTGGGGCTGTTCACCTGCAGAAGAGAAGGCTCCAGGGAGACCTCAGAGCCCCTGCTAGTGCCTAAAGGGGCTCCAGGAGAGCTGGAGAGGGACTTGGGACAAGGGAAAAATGGCTTCCCACTGCCAGAGGGTGGGGTTAGATGGGATATTGGGAAGGAGTTTCTGTCTGTGAGGGTGGTGAGGCCCTGGCACAGGTTGTCCAGAGCAGCTGTGACTGCCCCATCCCTGGAAGTGTTCCAGGCCAGGTTGGACGGGGCTTGCAGCCACCTGGTCCAGTGGAAGGTGTCCCTGCCCATGGCAGGGTTTGAAACTAGGTGATATTTAAGGTGCCTTCCAACTCAAACCAGTCTATGATTCTGCAGGTTTGTTAAAATTTAAAAAAAAAAAAAAAATTAAAAATCACGTTTTCAAGTGATTTCACGTTGTTGGCATTTTTTGTTTCAACAAAGTTAGTTCTCCTTTGCTTTTAAGTTTATAATTGCAACACCCTGCTGAGGTCTGGAATGTTGGGGGCCTTGTGGAACCTTGGTGCCGTTGGTTTGTCTACAGTGTTTGTTATCAGGAAAACCAGGGCCTGTGTTTAGGGGAGAAGAAAGGAACAAATATTTGGCAGAGAACTGAAATTATGTCTTGAACATCAACATAGATGCGAATCAAAGCACGATCATGGAGAAATACCCAAGGATTTAGCAATTCTGGATTAGAAGGAGGATTTCAGCCATGTATTTCAAATCTCTAATCTCGAGTGAGCAAGTAATCTAAATCCACCTAATAACAATGAATGAAATTATAGCTTAGCTAAGTAATTACTCCCTTTTTTCCTTCATATCGTTCAGAGTAAATATATTTCATGAGCTTTCACTGGAGCATTACTTTACATTGCAATGATTTTTAACTATTGAATTTTAAATATCTGTTCTCTTGGTTGACTGAAACCAAACTTGCTCCCTATTTTTGGTTTCCTGTGTTGAAAAAGCCCCAGTGCACAGCCTGATGCTAATGCAACCCCAGCTGCTTCCTTACTAGACCTCTGTCTGTGAAGTTACCAGCTTGGCTGCTTCAGAGGATGCCGGGTAGGGACTAAGTTTTGAAGCAGAGGGACACAGATGAGTTGTGGCAGAGGCTGTAGCAGCCACCTTTCTGGTGGGCACCTTGAAGTCTGATCTCACACAGTCCAGAGATGCTGTTAAAGGTGCTCCAGCTGGGCAGCACCTGGCAATACCAGCCGAGGAGCAATACAACACAGTAAAGGCTGGGAGATGCTTTGCTAGTGGTTAAGCATGAGGCTGAGTTGCTTATGCCTGGGCACAAACTTAGAAGTTCTGCAGTCATCAGAAGGAGGGGAATCAGGCATATCTTAAGATGCCCCTTTCCTGGGAAGGGCCAAGGCCAGGTTGGACAGGGCTTGGAGCAACCTGGCGTGGTGAGAGGTGACCCTGCCCATGGCAGAGGTGTTGGAACAAGATGATCTCCAAGGTGCCTTCCAAGCCAAACCCATTCTGTGACTCTATGAAAAGGGACCCAAAGTTCACATGGGGTTTTGTTGCAGCCCACCAGCAGGAAGTGGCACCTTGTTGGCCAGTGGTGGCAGGGGCTGCAGCTCTGCCTCTCACTGAGTGCAGTCCCACAGCACAGATGGGCCCAGCCTCTCCCTTTCCCCTACATGATCTTGAAGAGCCTTGGATGGACATGAGCAAGCAGGAGCATTTGTGGACCTTCCCCATGGCTGAGCAGGCAGAGAGAGGCAGTGATCAGGGACACAGAGGTTCAGGCTTTGCTAGGGAGGGCAGCAGCCTGAGTCTGCACTTACTGCATTCTGGTACATGCTGTGATTTGCCTCATAAGTGATTTCAGTATTAGCAAAAAAAATGTAACCCATAATCCCTGAGTGGTGACTCAGGGGCTGTGCCTGTGGCATGGTGCCTGCTATGGCCAGCACCTGCTGGCGAATCATGGAATGCTGTGGATTGGAAGACACCTTAAAGATGATCTCATTCCAACCCCCTGCCATGGGCAGGGACACCTTAAACTCAACCAGGTTACTCAGAGACCCACCCAAACTGGCTTTGAACACCTCCAGGGATGGGGCAGCCACAGCTTCTCTGGGCAACCTGTGCCAGGGCCTCACCACCCTCACAGGGAAGAATTTCTTGCTAATATCTAATCTTACCCTGCCCTCAGTCAGGTGGCAACCATTCCGCCTTGTCCTGTCACTACATGCTCTTGCAAAAAGTCCCCCTGCACCAAAATCTAACCCTGCAGTAAGCGGGAATGCTCATCTTCCCACAAGCCTGAAGCCTCTGTGCAAACCACAGCCTGCTCAAAGTGAAAAGAGGTGCTCACCCCTTTCCCTGTGAGGATTCGTTCCTTCCCATGCCCTCCACCCTGACCCTCCCCAGCTGCAGGCGGGCTGCAGACCTTGGTGCTCAGCTCCAGCCCAGAGCCCCTGGGAGCACAGTTATGTCAGACACTGCCCAGGCCTTCCTCCAGCTTCCACATCCCCCAGCTGGCTCAAAAAGTTGTGACCTACCATTTTCTAACCAACATGACGCAGTCTTGGCTGTTCCTGTAGCCAAGGAGGGGTAATTTTTGAAGGCTAGAGTAAATGGGAGTTAAAAATACTGAAGGAAAAACTGAGGCAGGGAAGGAGGACAGCATGGATGAGGTTAGCACATTTGGGAGATAGCACAGGTAAAAGTTTGGTGTTCGGGCCCTGACACATGCCAAACTTTTGCCTGAAAGCTGCTTCACCAGGACAGCAGCACATCCTCCTGGAGGAGCCAGTGCCCGGGCGTTCCCATCATCACACACACAGAAGATGGCTTTTAAGGCTGTGTCCAGGAGGGCAGGAGAAGCTGAGGGCTATCACACTTCAGCAGCTGCTAAATTGCCTCTCCTGTCACACACACTTCCAGCACAGAGACCATCTCACCAGCTGCCTGACAACTCTCAACACCAAGCAAGAGAAAATGCTGCCCACTTGGTCACTTCTGCCAGTGAAAATTGCTCCCCCAGCAACCTCCAGCTCTGTCTGCTTGTGGCTGATCCACAGGTGGCTTTTTAGCTATCATACCTTTTTCCTCCTCTCTGCCTTTGCAAGAGATGAAAATTCAGCTGCTGGATGAATGCTGACCTGCAAATTGGAGAAAGTGCATGGCAAGGGGGGGCAAAACGCTTGAGCCTTGCTTGTTCCTGCAAGGAAGGAAAGCAAGACCAGCAAACTTGTACTTTAGAAGAAAAAATTAGGAAACACTGAGATTATTTCCCCCCCATTGTTATTTGTATTTTGCTTCAGTTGTATCTTGGATGTGAGGATGGGTATTAGAAGCAGGGACCTTTGAGGGCTTCAGGACGCAGCTCAGGCTTGACCAGAGCACAAGCAACACACAGCAACAAACACAGGGGCCACACGTAGGGCTGCCAGAGCACTGCCAAATCAGGCAGCTGAATCCCATTTTAGGTATCCACGTCCAAAATCCAAACCTTAGACATTCATTTTCAGCCACTGTTGACGTTTGTCATCATGTGCCAGACTCTGGCCAAACCGCCCAAGTCTCTGCAGTGGCATTGTTCCCCACTGCCTCCTCCAAACTCAGCACTCGTGGTCCATCAAGCCTGGGTTTCCTCTGCCATCCCGTGGCCTGCTCACTCTACACCATGATCCAGCTGCTGCTTTTTGCTTTTGGCGACTCTGAAAAATACATCTAATCCCTGCAATTGGCCACCCACCCATTTTCTGTGCTCTGAAAGGACTTCTGCCCATGTTGGGTGGTACAGTGAACACTCTGCCACAGCTGAGACGTGCTGGTGACCTCCCTTCAGACCGAGATCTGGATAACCAGCCTGCAACCAGCATTCTTTAGAGCAACATTAGCTTCTGCAGAGGCAGATTAGGCCTCAAAGACGTCCTTCTCCCCTAACTCAGCCCCCTCTTTTAGCCTTGGTTTGATATCAGAGTCCTCTGTTCTGCAGAAGCAGCAACCCTGGTGTCACACCGAGGGGGCCACTCCAAGGCTAAAGCCTATTTCTCAGTGGGTTAAAAGAAATAGATTTTCCTCCCAAAGACATAACAGTTTCCACTGAGGATGCCAGTGTCCCCCACAATTGTCCTTTCTTGGACTAGAAGAGAGCTATGCAAGGGCATTGCTATTCGTCTAGCCATGTGTTTTACCTTCTCACTAATGAAAACCATCCCTGTTTTTCCTCTCTGAAGCTGACACGGGCTCCCATCCCAGCTTGTCTTTGAAGTTACAGTTTCTGACTTTCACTGTCTCTCCCTCCTACCCTCCTCGTTTTGAAGTAAGGGATCATCCAAGGGACACCAATGAGTGCTTGATTGAGAGCCCTCCAGCTCCGCTCCAGAACACAAGCAGACACGACAGATAAAACGATATGCTCCATCCATCTCCAAGGAAAAGGCTTTCAGCCCTTCCAACTCCCACCCTGCGATGCAGACCACAGCTGTGCAGGCTCTCAGGGAGGTGGGCAGGCAGCTGTGCCCATGCCAGGAGCAGAATAAGTCTCAACAACAGACCTATCCTCTTTGGAAAAATAGTTATTCAGGGGTTCCCTGGGTCACAAATACTAATAATATTCCAGGAGTCCAGCTTGATCATCCTTGTGGGTCTCTTCCAGCTCAGGTTATTCTATGATTCCAATACTCATCAGGAGCCCATAGCCTGGGGAAAAGTCACCTTGGGAAGGAAACTGCAGCTTTCTAGTAAAGTTTGGGAGGTTTCTAGTCCATGATGCTCAGGGTGTCTTTCTAAAACCTTCTCCTGCAGCTCAACTAGAAGTTGTGGGTTTGACGCAGAACCCCTGTCTTGGCAGATGACTTTATTAGCCACCAAAGCTGTCAAAACTCCCTCCACAGTCAGTTGTGTGTTTTATTCTGCCTTAGATGTTTTCCATAGGACAGAATGGGTTATTTCTTGGACAAACCTCTCACCACCACACACAGAAGTAACCTGGATGCCAAGGCACCTTACACAGAGAAATTCTTATGCTTTGTTTTACAGAAGTTTGAACAGATGATCACAGTGATGGAAAAGTCATAAAACATCAGTCACAAACAAGGATTATGGCTCAATCTTGCTCCCTGGACATGGAAGGAAGCAAAACAAGTCCTTCAAATTTCAAGGTTCTGGTGAATTTGCGACATAAATTATTCATTGTCCCAAACAAAGTAATCCCCTTATCTAACTCATCTCTACTCGCTGGAGCAATAAACATGGCTGCAATTAATTCTGGTGCAGAAGAGCCAATAAAATGAATTATCTCCCAGAAACCTTTCTTCTGCATCCTATTTTAAGAGCAGTAACAAAAACACATTGCCAGGAGCTTCTTTCAGACAGACCATCATGAATTATAAAGACACTGGAAGACAACATGCAGATCTCTCAAGCTTTGGTCCTGCACAAGCAGAGACAACACCACCTCTCCTCTTGCCTTGACTGAGCTCAAGGCTTGCATGGCCAGGAAGGGACACCTTCCACTGGACCAGGTTGCTCCAAGCCCCATCCAACCTGGTCTTGGACACTTCCAGGGATGGAGCAGCCACAGCTTCTCTGGGCAACCTGTGCCAGGGCCTCACCACTCACAGCCAAGAACCTCTTCCCAATCTCCCATCTAACCCTGTCCTCTGGCAGTGGGAAGTCATTTTCCCGTTGTCCCAAGTCCCTCTCCAGCTCTCCTGGAGCCCCTTTAGGCACTGGCAGGGGCTCTCAGGTCTCCCTGGAGCCTTCTGTTCTGCAGGTGAACAGCCCCAGCTCTCCCAGCCTGGCTGGAGAGCAGAGGGGCTCCAGCCCTGGGACCATCTCCGTGGCCTCCTCTGGACTGGCTCCAGCAGCTCCTCGTCCTTCTGCTGGACGCAGACTTGACCAACCTTCTTGCTCAGACTGCAGCCATTAGAGATGATCTCTAACCCCTGTGCCCCACTGCTGGGTCCCTTTGGCTCTGCCTGCCCCAGAGCTGTGGCTGGGGTGTGGATGTGCCAAAGGAAGGAGAAAGCAGACAGCCCTGGTGCTTGAAGAAAGAGGAGCTAAGCCTCAGCTGCATAACTGGGGTGGCTCTGACAGTGCCAACATGATTATGCCAGGAATTCTTTCCCAATATCCCATCCAACCCTGCCCTCTGGCAGTGGGAAGCCATTCTCCCTTGTCCTGTCCCTCCATCCCTTGTCCCAAGTCCCTCTCCAGCTCTCCTGGAGCCCCTTTAGGCACTGGCAGGGGCTCTGAGGTCTCCCTGGAGCCTTCTCTTCTGCAGGTGAACAGCCCCAGCTCTCCCAGCCTGGCTGGAGAGCAGCCTGGGCCCCAGAGCAGAGGGGCTCCAGCCTTGGGAGCATCTCCATGGCCTCCTCTGGACTTCCTCCAATGGGTTTAAGCCACAGCAAGACTCATTTCTCCTTATAGTCAAAATTCCCCATCTCTACCTGAGCAAGCAGCTCCTTACTTTCCAACAGGGATGAGCATGTACCTGCTCCCCTGACACTGAAATTAGCTTCCCAATCCTTCCCTCCCATTCTCCACTCACAAATCCCTCCACATCCTCGGAGCCATAGCAGGGAAGCAGCATCCCAAACAATACAGCCAATACAGCCTCTCACACCAGGCTCCCTCATCAAGGCACAGCAGAGTCTCAGATTAAGTGATAAGCCTCACCGCAGCCCACAAAGATGGATAAAGTCACCATTTCCATTTTACAAATAGAGGAGCTAAGGCAGAAGGATTAGCTGCCTTCCCTCAAGGAGCCTCAGACCTGGACTCAAATTAAATGTGTTTCTCTAAGCAGGGAGATGGCTCAGGTTACAGCTGTGGGCTGTAAATCACGGAGTGCCCGGTGTGGGCCGACGGGAGAGAACGCATGATAGTTTATTAAATATAATGAGGCTGAGGTCCCCAGCTTTGTTTGAGGCCAATACTCTGATTTGTCCAGATAAATTGAATTTTCAAAGCAAAAAGTGTCTTTTCAAGCATCTGCACTAACCTTTTGCATGATGGTGGTATCCTCTCTCCCTCTCACACCTGTACCTGTCTGAGCTACCAAGGATGCAGGGAAAACCACATTCACCCCATACTACGGCTCGAAGATGGAACAGAACCCACCCTCCTCTCTCCACAGGCATGTGGGATTAACATCACAGCCCAACACCCCAAATTATTTGGGCTGAACCTGTGGAGCTTCAGCTGGTGGCGTCCCTTTATTAGCCCTTCATTCAGTGCAGAGCAAGCTGTGGGTGCACCTGCAGCCTCCTGCCTCTCTAATCTGCTGCTCCCTACAGAGAATGATGCCTTTAGTACCATGCTGTGTCCCATCCTGGGTGTTTAAATGTGTTGGGATCTTCAGTGGTGAAAGCTTTGAATGCTGGGTGCAGGGCACCAGAAGACTGATAACTAAAGGGATAGGGCACGAGAAGGGACACTGAGGACATATGTCCTCTGTTACCCACCACTGGAGAGCAAGCAACATTTCAAAAGTGTGGTTACCTGACCCATTCCAGATGTTTACTTTGAGAGGGATTGCTCTTCCCTTGACTGTCAGAGGAGCTGGAACACCAGTGTCCCTGCTGTGTCTGACCTAGATGAGCTGAAACCCTTTCCTTCATCCACCCTGCTGCTGTCACTCAGGCAGGACATGCTCCCAACATTCAGCAACACTCAGCACCTTCTGATGTCCACCACAACATATTTCAAAGCTTGTTGGTGTCCTGAAAATCCACTTCATAGTAAATTTCGCAAGTGCAAGCTCCTGCTGAACTGCTTTAGAGAAATGCATCGCAAAGGGTCAGTGGTGCCTTCCAACACCCTGTTAGCATCCTCCTCCTCAGATTTTTGCTGCTTCACACCAGGGGCCCATTGCAAAAGGTCTGTGGTGCCCTCCAACATGCCCCTAACACCCTCTGGTCCCCTTGTGCTGCTGCTGGGCACAGAGACATCCACCCCGTGCTGTCCTGCCCGGGCTCTCGCAACCGCTGAGCATCCTTCCCACGCCTCTGGTCCCCGAGGCCTCTCTAAACCCTACCTGCTCCCACGTGCCGGGATGTCCCTTTTCCTCCCCTGGAGGCCCACCCAGCACACCCCCCACCCCCCCCCCCGCGTGGCTGGAGCATATGGCCGGGCATATGGGGCGTTAATGCCGCAGCTGGCGCGGGGCGGCGCGGGATTCGGCACGGCGGCCGCACGCCTCGCTGCAAACAAGGAACCCACGGGTGTGACGTGGCCACATCCCATGCTTTGGACATCCCTGCCTGATCGGGGGGATCGGTGGCGGTGCCTGCAGCCCCTCCCTGCTGCTGGGATTTACTCTGGTGCTGCTTGCAGGGGCGTAGGGAAGGGAGTCTCCTTCCTCGCTGGCATTTGGAGTCACCCCGGTTTCATTCTCCCTCATTGTTGCACAGCTGCTCCAGAGCATCACCAGGGACATGGACATTTACCCCTGGTGGAGAGTTTTTTTCGGGGGTGGGGTGCTGGCAGCCCTCCACGCTCGGGGACAAACCTTTGTCACAATGTCTGCTGATGCAGAGCACGGTGCCCTGAACCAGCCACAGCCATGCGTGTCCCTGATGGCTCCTGCTGCTCTCACCAGCTCGTCTTGGCATGGTCTCCTCTCGGTTAAAAAACGCCCTCTCTTGGTTATTTTCTTTTTCCCTCTCGCTCCAGATTTCTTCCTCACCAGCTGGATGGTAATTTGTGCAGTGGGCAGCCGAGTCAGACAGGGATGCTGCAGACAAGGATTTCCTGGGAATACTCCTTCCTAACCTGTAATTTAACAGACTGATGAAGCCATTGCCAAGGTCCAGCACTCCCCAGCGATGATCTGCACCTCTGCAAGGACCATGTGTAAAGGGTAGGCTGGCAGCACTCACACCCGTGTGCTGCAGGGGCACCATGAATACACCTCTGTGCCTCCCCGTGCCTCAGTTTCCCCCCCAAAAGGAGAAATATTATTGTCTTCTAGATGAAATCTGGTGAGGATAACAGCTAAATGCATATTAGGTGTATGTAGGTCTGTGTATGCATTTACAGATACAGTAGGGTCGTTGAATCTACTTAAAAGTATATATATATATATTTTAATATATATTTTTATATATACATATATATAATCCAGCGTGGCTGTTTCTGCTCCAGGGAAAAAGCATCCCAAATGCTTGGAGCTACAAATCTCTGTCATGGGGTGAGCTGATTGAACACAAAGAGCAGGACAACAGGCAGCTGCATGAGGAGCACATGTGGACTGCTGCTCCAGCAGCGGCGATTGCCTTTGGCTCACAGAATTGCAGAATCATCTCGGTGGGAAAAGCTGTCTAGGATCATCCAGTCCAACCATTCCCCCAGCACTGCCAAGGCCACCAAACCATGTCCCCAGGTGCCACATCATATTTTAAATCCCTCCAGGGACAGGGACTCCACCACTGCCCTGGGCAGCTGTGCCAGGGCTGGACAACCCTTTGAGTGAAGGAATTTTCCCTAATATCCAACCTGAACCTGCCCTGGTTTGAGGCCATTTCCTCTTGTCACTTGGGAGCAGAGCCCGATCCCCCCTCTGGCTGCCCCTTCCTGTCAGGGAGTTGTGCAGAGCCAGAAGGTCACCCCTGAGCCTCCTTTTCTCCAGGCTGAGCCCCCCCAGCTCCCTCAGCCACTCCTGGTGGTCCAGACCCTTCTCCAGCTCCCTTCCCTTCCCTGGACAAGCTCCAGGCCCCTCAAGGTCTCTCTTGTCCTGAGGGGCCCGGAACCGGACACGGCATCCGAGGTCAGGCCTCACTGTCTCCCCATGGGAGATCTTCTTCCACCTCCCACAGAGCTTCTGTTCACTCTCCACTTTTCTTTAAACTTTGGAGTGTCACAGCCTGGCCGCTTCACCCCTGCAGCAACACTCAGAGCAAATCCCTGCTCACTTTCACTTCAGATCCAAGGACCAGGTTGTGAGAGCTTCGTATTTCCAACTGATTTTTCAATGAATATGTCATCAAGACCTCCAGAAAAACATTATAAAAGCTGCCTAAATGAGAACCTCACTTCTGAGAACTCAGAGGTGAAGGCCTAAATATTTCCCCAACGATGCAGAACTCCAGCTAACATTGCAGAAGTTGGTCCCACTGAGACAACCCTGTCCTGCTCACTATGGAAACTGAGTTAACAGCTACGCCTTAAAGACAGGCAGGTTTACAGCCGTCCCTATGAGGATTTGCCAGAGGTTACCCAAGAGCAGAGGAAGGTTTTAGCTGACAGACAGGGTCTGTCCTTAAAACCTCAGCCCCTGCCTGGTCTGGCTTTGCATCTCCTGCCTGCAAATTGGCTGCCTGAATTTCAGATGACCCCTGAGGCTCGAGGCACTGCATGAACTATTAGGAAGCCCTATCGGATTTGTGACATCTCAGTCAGAGTCATCTCTGCAGAAAGAAAGAAATAAAATAAAACTTCAGGGGCTGTAGCTCAGCACTGCTGTTTGGCTTCTTCCTTGGTATTTGCATTTACGTTTTTTAGCCCCAGTTCCTAAGGAAATGAACTGTATATAACTGCATAAGATTTACATTTGAAACCCCTACTTGCCCAAACTTGGCAAAATTATTAGTGGTACCATGAGGGGAAGTGGGAAGTATCAGCTGAGGCCACACGGGGCATTGGAGGGTCCAGTCCTGTCTTACCCTTCAGGAACAATCTCCTAAAAAGCAGGAGGTGTAAAAAATTCTTAGAATCATAGAATCATTTAGGTTGGAAAAGACCCTTAAGATCAGCGAGTCCAACTGTTAAACTCCCTCTAGATGTGTCTGAGGTTTGTATTTCCTCTTCCTGGCAGGTAGATGTGGACAGGTGTGACGGGAGGCGACGGAGGGTCCTGCATGTCCTGGTGCAACTGAGACTCCCAAAACAGCTCCAGATGCGGGTACCAGCCCTGCCATGTCCCCAGCATCGCTCCGGCGGCAGCGCTGCCTCCGGGCCACCACACGAGGGCAGTCCACGCTCGAGTGTGCAGGAGGCTGAGACAGCAGATGTGCCGAAATGGGGAGAAAAGCCCCCAGTTATATTTTTTCCCTGCACACAATTTCATGATGGGGTATCGGGCACCCCCAGGGGCTGCTCCTCAGCCCCTGCACCCTGGTGGTGACAGCCCAGGTGCCACAAGAAGCGTCACCTGCAGGGCCACCACAAAATGCTCCATCACCCCGTTCACCATCATTCGACCACAGAATCGTTTAGGTTGGAAAAGACCCCGGAGATCACCGAGTCCCAGCCGCTAATCCGACGCCGTGACTTTCCCAGCCCCGCAGCAGCCATAAGGACACACGGCAGACTCGGTGCTTCAGGTAACAGTTTATTTTCTCCAGGGGTGTAAGATGTGCAGCAGGTACGTGTACAGGACTGCCAAGAGGAGTTGCAACCGAACAAGAGACTGGAACAAAGAAACCTAAACAGTATCCTGCCCTACAGCAAATAGTGCAAGTCAAGTAAAACATTGGTTCAACAGAGGAAAACACAGGGGAAGAAAGGTATTTCCAAGCCACAGGTATTTTCTCTCCTGCCGGAGATCCCAGAGGTGGGGCTGGGAGGTGGGATGAGGCTGAGCTCACTTGGGCTCAGACTACAGGGGGTGTATCCTCTACAAGAAGGGATTTTTCTCAGTTCTTCCCTTTTTGTTTTTGGCTTGGAAAGAAACTTAGGTGCAGACGGAGGAGGTGCACACTGTCAGAGGTACCAATAGGCAATGGCAGATATTAAAAACACAACCACGCGTGACCTGCTGCCAAACACAACATTTTCAGAAAACAAGATGGTTGGGGTCTTGCTTCATTTACTCTCTTAACAGTTTCCTCTGCAACCACACGATCTCCCAGCTTCAGGGCACTCAGACTGTAAATAAAGCACTAATCCCCTCCAAAATGGGTGGAAAAGAACGAGGGGCACAGCAGGTCCCAGGGGGCTGCAGGCAGAGCACAGGCGGAGCAGAAACGGGGCAGCACTTGCAGCCCCACTGGTGTCACTGGGTGTCCTGCTGAGGACCACGCACATTCAAGTCTAAAACATTTTAAGCTGTAGTTCAAGAAATTATTCCCTATCCTTTTTCCTGCAGAAATGGAAAAGCGTCTCACTTCCCAAGCTGCAGGCTCGCTCTTCCCTTTTTAAACCAAATGTATTTTTTTCTGTATGTAATGTCTTCTGCACGGATGCAGGAAGAGGCTCTTGCAATGCTCAGCAAAGGGCTGTGAGCCCAGGGCAAGGGTCTGCCCATCCAGCTCCCGGCCACTCGTGCCAGGAGAGGCTCCTTTGGCAGCACCACCTGGTCCAAGGAAGCGCTGCGCGTGCAGCATCACCCCGGTGCCGTTCCCCCTCCGCAGCCTGGATGCTCCAGCAGAAAACAGCAGCTGTTCAGGAGCAAGCATGTAGCCATATGTTGCTGCTAACAAGCATTTACTGACGCTGGTTCCTTCCCCTGATTCCCATGTGTCTGATTAGCGCACAGCTCCTCCAAGCGATTTTGAGATTTTTTTTTCACCCTCCCCTTGCAAATCTATCTCTTTTTTGTTGTTGTTGTTCTGGCATTATAGGCAAACCAGAACGTGAGCATAAAATGGGGTTAAACGCCACAAGACCTGGAAAAAAAAAAAAAGTGTATTTAAATAGCTAAAAATTTTTAAAATCACATAATTTTCATTTTGTGGGATTTTTGTGCTCAGAAACACACTGTTTATGGGCTGACCCTGCCGTGGTCCTGCAGGCTCCAAGCACAGATGAGATGCTAAACAACCGACCACCTGCCCTGGGAGGGGGATTGGTATTTCCATCTTCCCAAGGCACATTTTTGGATTCTGCCTGCAGATCTGGAACCCTGCCCAAGCACCTGATGCTGTGGAGTCCTTCTCAGAAGTGTGAAGGAAGGAAAACAACCTGTGGCTGTAAGACCTTGGGATGTTTTACTGGGATTGCTGCAGGGTGTATGACCCATGAGCCTGAATCCCTGGTCCCCAGGATTGGGAGGATGAACTTAAGACTTATTTCCCATTGCATTCCCAGTTAAAACAGACTGGAAAGAAATCAAGCTGGGCTGTGCCAGCATCCCATCCTCTTGGGAAACATTTTTCCAGGGACTGTCCCATCAGCTGAGCAGAGAGGAGGGAGCAGTGGCGATGGGAACAGCCCTCCCCGTGGTTAACCTTATCTCACTGAGCTATGGGAAAGGAGAGCACTCTGGTAGGTAGCAGAGAGGTGCCATCAAAGGTGATTCATCCCACCCCTGGGAGGTCCAGCGTAGGTGGGGTGAATCACCCTCCGCCAGTACCTGCCTCCCTCCAGAGCCAGGATGGCTTCAGAGGAAGGTTGGAAATCACACTGCAGGTTGCAGGACAACCAAAATTAAAGTGTCAGCAATGTAGGTGTCTCAACAGGCACAGGGTACCTGTTTACTTGACTTCTAAATGGCGGAACGATGAGGGATGAGTCCCACCATTCCTACTTGGAGCTTATTTTCCAGGTTTTGCACCTCCTTCAAAAATAACAAGGGAATTCTGCAACTCCTGAGCAGCCACATGAATTATGGAGCTCATGTTTGTGTCAGCTGTGTTCATATAATCATAGAATCATCAAGACCTTTAACGAGCATTTAGCTCAACCCCTTGCCGTGGGCAGGCACACCTTCCACTATCCCAGGTTGCTCCAAGCCCCGTCCAATCCGGCCTTGGACATTTCGAGGGATGGGGCAGTCACCACCTCTTTGGGCAACTCATTTCAGTGTTTTGCCACCCTCATTGTAAAACATTTCTTCCTTCTATCTAATCTTAATCTCCTCTCTTTCAGTTTAAAACATCTCCTCTTGTTCTATCACAACATGCCCTGCTAAAATGTTTGCCCTCATCTTTCTCCTAAACCTCCTTGAGGCACTGGCAGGGGCTCTGAGGTCTCCCTGGAGCCTTCTCTTCTGCAGGTGAACAGCTCCAGCTCCCCCAGCCTGGCTCCAGAGCAGAGGGGCTCCAGCCCTGGGAGCATCTCCATGGCCTCCTCTGGACTGGCTCCAGCAGCTCCACGTCCTTCTGCTGTTGTTCCCCAGGGCTGGAGCAGCTCTGCAGGTGGGGTCTCACCTGAGCAGGGCAGAGGGGCAGAATCCCCCCTCCCCTGCTGCCCACGCTGCCCCTGCTGCAGCCAGGCCATAGGAGCCGAGGTGAGATGAACAAGAAGCCACCACACCGTGAGCTGGGACAGAACCCCGTGTCCTTCCAGCCTGAGGTTTGGTGCTCATTGCACCCGTCCTGGTTGGGAAACGGGAGCAGATCCCCAGGAAAGCACCTCCACACTTAGCTGGGCTCCCACGTGGATACCTGTGGCCTGGACTCCCCACACAACATCAAAACGGGAAGAAACAGGGTTTTCTCTAATCGTCCCTCTACACCCCAAAACATGATCACTGCCGGCACTCGGCTCCCTCCAACCCTACCCAACCCAGCGCCAACGCGGGAAAATCAACCTTAACTCCATAATCATCTCCAGCATCGCAGCGCCAGCGGCCCCTCGGGCTGGAGCCCGTACCAGCTCGATGCTTAATTAGTAAGTGATTATTCTGGCTTTCCAAAAGGTGTCAGGCAAACATCCACAGAGCCGAGGCCACACGGACGGCTGCGCTGGCAGCTCAGCAACTGCGGTGGCTTTGCCTTCTCACCATGGCCACAGGCAAGAGAATCAAGTCCTGCTAATAATTTAAAAGCATCAATTAATGCAGTTTAATAAATACATAAAATGATCTAGTCTCTTTTTTTCCATTCACTTTTTAGCATCAATCAAAGTTAAGGGTGATTGTCCCGTGAGTAACTAAGGCAAATTTGTTTGTGTACGTGTGTGTTTCTCTCTACTTTTTTGTTTTGATTTTTTTTTCCATTGTTTTGTACATAAAGCAATCACATAAAAATAGTTATAAATAGAAAAATTGCAAAGGTTTATCCCCACTTAGACATATAGGAAAAAAAAAAAAAAGAGAACCCAAACGACCTAACAAACAAACCGAGACAGAAAAAACACCTTGCTTCAAGTCCTTGCAGATTATACAGTACTCAGCATCTTTGGATATTTTACAATGACTCCAAATCGTAGACAAAAAAACACCTGAAGGAACCAGTCATCTGCAGAACATCGCTTGTGTAAGAAGTTGATGTGGACTAAAAAGAAAAAGTTTGATGCAGTTTTAAGAAGATTTCTTTTTCTTCTTCCTTTTTTATCTCCATTGACTTTTGTTGCACGTGGAGTCCTTATGGGTTTCTTTTTGGAGGAGGAAGCCGAGTGCTGTGCAGTTCTTGGGATCACTCTGCTACGGGTGGTCTCAGAGCAGAAGTCCCTCACAGCCTCAGGGGGCTGTGGAACCCTTGACTCCCTGTGTCCCCCTCCTTGCTCCGGTGGGGAGATTCTCATCCAGCCCCCGCTTCACTGATGGACAAACCAAAAATCTCATGAACCCGCGGTCCTCTCATTCCCTTCGATTTCGCTGATGTTGAAAGGTCACAGTAAAAAGAGAAATAAAAAGCCCTAATTGGTAACATTTACATTTCCAAGCGCTGGCTTCATGTAAAAGCACTGACACCCACTGCAAGCCACCTCAGGCAGTGGTGGAACTGGGGTCCCACCACGCCTGCCTTCCACAGCTCAGCTAAGAGGAGCCCTGGGAGGCAGGTGGCCACCAAAACCCTCTATCCTTGAGAGCAGCTCATGGGTTTGGGGCTGAAGGAGCCAGACAGGGCAATTCCAGCCAATCTGTCATTTTTTTGTCTTTTTTTTTTTCCCCGCAAGAATTCTTAGGTGGGGTGGCCAAGATGGGGTCTGCAGGGATGTTGGGGAGTCACCCCCAACCTGCTGGCCACCGTGAGCGACCTTCAGCTTGGAGCACCCTGTCATATGTTACCAGCTTATCTTTTGAAACAACAAACAGTGAAGAAATAGTATTTCTACTTGCTTGCAAGTAGATGATATCACCATCGAGATGGCTCTAGTGAACTTGTTTTCCGCAAAGATCCCTTGAGACAAAGCAGCAGGGATATTTGCACACCCAATTTTTCTCATCAAAATTGCAGATTCAAGGACACAAAAGTGTTTTGTAAATTTTTCTCATCACTATGCACATAGGAATTTGAGGGAATCAAGGACAGAACCCCAGACATTTCAGAATGGTCAGCGGTGGCGAATTCTGACTCTTTGGTTTGAAACGACTTTTTCATTTCAAAATTCCCACGTGGTTCATTATTTCAAAGCAAGGGTTTAATAAAAGCTCAGTATTGAAACATTTCTGATTCTTCCAACACTTCTCCTTCACCTTTTCAAGCAACAGAAGTTAAAATACTCAAAATAGGCTTTGGTTCTCCTTTTGAAACTTTGAAATAGCTAAAGAACCAAAATAAGTAAAATCCCCCTTTTCCACCCAGCTTTGCACTGGGTGTTTTTCTATCTCCTTTTTTTTTTTTTTTAAATGTTTTTAAGGTCCCAGCTCATGCTGCAGATCAGGGCTTTCACCAGCCCTGTAAATCTGATATACTGCTGAGAAAGGCAATAGCCAGGATCCTCCCTCTCCCAGCAAGGCTGCTAGACCCTCCCTTTATCCCTTGTAGAAGAAATATTGTTGCCAGACATGGGAATTAATTAAAAAGAAAAAAAACCAAAACCAAAAACTGAACAGCAAAGTCCTCTCGACCAAAAGGGCCAAGGAATGCAACATAGCAAACCCAAGTCTGGACGGCTTGTCAGTGTCCAGTGGGCTCCGTGGGTGGGAAATGGGGAACATTTCCCACAGAAAAGCCACCTCAAGGTGATGGCTGAGCCCTGGACTAAGGCAAGTGACATTTTTGGGAGAGTTGAAGAGAGCAGCAGTCCCGGCCTGGCTTTCCCAGACGAAACTATGAGTGGTGGATGTCTGGATGGGACAATGAGTACCCGATGGCCCCAAAAGCCCAGTGCAGAGTCTAAAGTGCCAGTGGCCTTGGGGCGCAGCGCCTGCCCATCCCCTGCTCGCCCCAGGGATGGCCCTGTGCCCCAAGCCCCACGGCAGGCCACGGCACTGAGGCGATGAGGCGCTTCTTGGGACAGGATGATGCAAAAGGGCAGGCGAGGGCCCCGAGGGAGCTGGCTGCCTTGCTGGGACGGGAGCAGACGCATGGCGGGACCGGGCGCGGGTTTAGTTGCTGGCCTCCGAGATGGGAGCCACGTGGCCAAGCCCCGCCAAGCCACTGAAGCCTGTGCTCCAAGGGTCGGGGAGAGGGAAGAAGGGTTGAGCAGCCAGGTTTTCATTGTGGCCCAGGGCGAAGGCGAAGAGGCCCGCGTTCCTCTCCATGTCCATCTGGGCCCGCCTGAAGAGCTTCATCTGCGTTTCTTCGATTTGGCTCTCCAGCTCCTGCAGGCTGAAGGAGGTCTTGGCCCCGCTCAGGAAGTGCTTGGGGCTGGGGCCGGGAAGGCACATGGCCGTGCTGCTGAGGTGGCCGCTCATCTCCTCCAGCGTGGGCGGCATGACGAAGCCGTTCTCCACGGGCGGGCCGCCGGGCGCGAAGAGCAGGCCGGCCGCCCGCCATGCCGCGGGCTTGCGGCCGCGCCGGGGCCGCGCGATGCGGCAGCTCTGGCGCTTGATGTGGCGGTGCAGGTGGTCGGAGCGCGTGAAGCTCTTGTAGCAGAACTCGCACTGGTAGGGCCGGATGCCCGTGTGGATGCGCATGTGGTTCTTCAGGTCGTAGTTGTGCACGAACTTGGCGTTGCAGTGGATGCACAGGTACGGCCGCTCCCCCGTGTGCACGCGCAGGTGCTGCCGCAGGTTGGCCGCCTGGGCGAAGCCCTTCCCGCAGGTGCCGCAGGCGTACGGCCGCTCCCCCGTGTGCTTCCGCATGTGGATTTTGAGCTTGTCCTGCCTGCAAAAGAAAAGGCGCTCGGTCAGGGGGTGTGGGCCGGGAGGGGTGCGGTTGGGGTTCTTCGGATCAGGGAAGGAAAAGGTGATGGGAGGGTGGGGAGCTCATCTTGGGGCCTCTCCCAATGTACGGATGCTCTTGTGGGCTGATGTTTGTATCCGCCTCCTCTTTCCTGGGCACCCAAACATCACATACACAGAGCCCTCCAAACCAGGAGTGTGCAACCTATCCCACAGAGTTCAAAACAGCTTGAATTGGAGCAAAAAATCCTCTGGAATAAACCTAAAAAACACAGAATCATTAAAGCTGGAGAAGATCTAAGACCACCGAGTCCAACCGTTCCCCCAGCACTGCCAAGGCCACCACTGACCCATGTCCCCAGGTGCCACATCCACACAGCTTTTAACCTCCAGGGATGATGACTCCATCACTGCCCTGGGCAGCTGTGCCAGGCTAGACAGCCCTTTCAGGGAGAAATTTTTCCTGATACCCAGCCTAAACTTCCCCTGGCACAGTTTGAAGCTGTTCCTTCTTGTCCTGTCCCTTGTTTCTTGGGATATTGACCCCCATCACGTTACAACCTCCTTCCGTGTATTTGTAAACAGCAAGTATCTAAATATGGTAATATATTTCTATATATATATATCTCTAAATCTGGGAATATTAAATAAATACAGGTCTATTCCTGCCTGCAAATAAAGAAATTAGCTGGGATTCGAGAGCCTGGCGATGTGGGACCATTCTGCTTAAATTAAGTCCCACTTGGAGCTGATTCTCCTTTCCTTTTATTCTTGCACTGACCACATGGTGTCTCAGGAGCTTTCTTTTGGAGCAGGAACATCACAGAGGGTGATCCTGGCCGAGGTGCAGCACCCAGGCACTCTGTCCTTCCCTGCCATGGACTTCCAAGTCCAGCACACATCCAGCCTCTCACACAGTTTGGAGAAGGTTTTCAAATCCAGCCATGGAATAGCACAATATCCATCCCAATGGCACTTAATAAATATATATATATAATTTTAAGGGGAACATCTAAAAGCAAGAAAATTTTCCCATGCTGGCAATCTGATCACTATTTTCTCCTCCAGTTAATAAATGTTTTCTTCTGCAGTCAAAAAAACCCCCAAACCCCCACAGTTTAAACGTAAGATTATAAAAAGCTAAGCTGA
The DNA here is from genome assembly GCA_018881555.1 of Amblyornis subalaris. Lineage (NCBI taxonomy): Eukaryota > Metazoa > Chordata > Aves > Passeriformes > Ptilonorhynchidae > Amblyornis > Amblyornis subalaris. Next base: position 386,069 of record JACAXG010000279.1, on the reverse strand, counting down.
TTGTGGCTGAACTGAGCTGAACACTGTTTCCTAGGTTGCACCAGTGGAGTTCAATTAAATAGCAAAGTGGGAAAATTCATATTGTTTTCCAACATTATTTCAGTATGAACCCTCTAAATTGCAAGTATTGGGGCAAAGAATATGTAGACCAAGTGGAGTAATGCCATTACTACATATAAAACATGTATTATATTTTACAGATATGTCATATAAAACTATGTTGTATATTTTATATAAATAGTAAAGAATATACAATTTATTATTATTTTAAAATATAATTACAATATAAATTACATAATATATGAGTATATATTATATTTTAATTTATATAATATAAAAACCACACAAAAATTTATTCTGGCAGGTCAAGCCCCCAAAACTTGCAAGGTGCTGCCTTTGAACTAATTTTTGCCACCCTGCCCGTGTGCATGTTGTAAGAGATTTTGGTGACATGCCCAGAGGCACAGAGGTGTCGGCCACACCGTGAGGAATGCAGCCCTGCACTGGGCATCCCTGCACACCAGTCCCTCAGGATCAAGGTAGCAAAGGAGTATCCCTAGCAAGAGAGTCACTTCTTTACCAGATAATGCTTTATTGCCTTTGGGAAACTGACCCCAACCTGGTCCCGCGCCTACAGATTTTTAGGGAGGCAGAAAAAAAGACACCTCTCAGTCCCTGCGCCAAGCTCAGGGCAACTTCCCACTCTGGCATTTTCAAAGCTGGTGTGGCCCCAAGATTTTCCCAAGGGTGCACTTCCTCTGGAAGGGCTGGAATCAGTGCTCAGCAGCAGACAAAGCAGCAGGGAGAATTTCACCCCGAACAGATAAAGGCAGCGAAGCCGTGCGCGGATGAACGCGGGGGCTCGTACTGCAAAGTGGTGGGAAATGTTAATAAAAAGCAGAGCTGCCGGCCCCACCTATAATTTAATTTAAACCTCTATATGTAATGTTTAACCTAGCAGGATCGCTTTCCCTAATAAACACACCGCGTGCCAGGACTGTATAATGTAAATACAGCAAAGCTCTTTGCAGGCTATTACCCATCTCCGGCAGCAGACGGGCAGGAACTCAATCCTCCCTGCCCCGGCAGCATCTCCGGGGAATGGAAGGGAGGTTTATGGCTCTACCTGGAGCAGCCCAGAGGCTGGGGGGTGAGGTGCTCTGCGGTGGAGCACCCCAGGCGGGGTGTGGCACGGGGGACACGGGGCGTGCAAGCAGGGAGCTGGGCTGGCAGGCTCTCTCCGACGGAGATGCGCGCTCCGTGTGTGTGAATAACCTTAATGCAATTGCATTAGGAGAGCGATTAGGGCTCTGCGAGCTGTCACAACACAAATAATAGGAACAAATAATGTTAACCTTTCCGTCTGGAACAGTATCTCCTTGAGCACTCTGGGGTTGTCTTGGTGGAAAAGCTGAAATATTTGCAGCTTTCCCCGGCGTTCTAGCAGGGTAAAACAGCAGACTAGAAGCTGAGCAGCCTTTGTTTAAGGAAAAAAAATTAATGAGCTATTAAATGAAGTCCTGCTTCCTGTGATCAGATGTCCCTGGGCAGTGGGAGTGGCAGATCCAGGTGCATGTGGGGCTCTTGCCAAGGGATATGAGATGCCACTGATGTGAAGGGGAAAGGATCTGACGGGGAGGCTGGGGGACTCCCCACTCAGGAAAATATATTTTCTGTATTTCCCCAGTAGATTTGCTCCTCCACAGTTCCTTAAATGCAGAAATAATGCAAAGGACCGATTCATCCTGAAATCCCGTTTGGAAACCTCTGCTTCCCTGCACCCTGACTTCCCAGGGGACCCCAAAAGGGACCATCTGAGCTTGCATGTCCCCAGTGAAGGCACCGTGGGTGCAAGTCCAATGCTTTCAGGAAGCATGGGATTCCCCTCTGAGAGCAAAACACATAATGCAAGTGGCAGCATTGAGGAAATCCCAGTAGAAATCTCTTTCTACATCTCAATCACTCCACTTGGCTTAAAAATACAGTTTTTCCTAAAGAAGAGCTCTCACATCAGAGTATAGATAAAAATGCATAAATCACCCCCCCCAAACAAAACCAATTAGCTGCATGCTATGCAAAATCCTTCCAAATACATTTAAAAATAAATCAATATTTTAAGATTTCCACTTTGCTCAGGGCATTAAAGAAGGAAAAAACCCTCCAGCACCCAGCTCTGCATGGGGTGACCCACAGAAACAGCTACGTTTTCATCAGTGATGTTGGGGGACTGCATGGTTGGGTCAGTCCCAGCTTTGTGATTTTTTTTTCCATTGAGTAAAGTCCCCCTACCCCTGTGCTGTGTTTGTAGAAGCTGTCGAGCACACAGGGGATGTCGAAGCAGCTGGGTTTAATCCCTCATTAGTACCAGGCCATGCTAGACCAGCTCTGTGTGGAGGCTTTAAACTGTCCGGATTAGGGGTCAGGATACCTGAATTCTCACCTGAACCCTCCCACTAACTTTCAAAGTGAGTCAGTACCAGCATCTCTCTGTGCCTCAGTTTCCCCAAACTAAGCCAACGATGCTGCCCTTGTATGTAAAGGAGTTTGGGAGCCCTCTGGGAGGGCTCAGCTCTATTATTCCCATTATACGGAAGGTGTCAGTGATAGATCTAGCCGAGCTTTTTCCTCATCAGCAATTAGCACCTGCAGCAACACACACAAGAGAGCGACAGGGACCACAGGATGGGGCTGGCCAGGCAGCCCCTCCAGTCCGGGATGCCCCCAGGCTCACGGGGCTGAACCCACCCTGCAGAGACAACAACCCAGTGCTAACCTGGGGATGCAGCACCAGCAGGAGCCAGATCCAAATTCCTGCAGGCAGGAATAATCACCATGCAGTGGCCTTTCCCCTGCAAATACCAGGGTGAGCTGGCTCACGTCGCACATGCCCACCCGAGGCATGATGCTCCCCGCATTACAATACGGTGTCTGCTGCGTTAATGGAAGGGAGCATGGAAATTTATTTTCAGGTCAAATTCTCATCATCTGCATATCTTCCATTCGAATATTATCACAGGGACAGGAGAAGAAAAGACAGGCTGAATGCAGGAGCACCCCAGGTGTCCGGCCATTGTCAGGAGCTCGCCTCTGCCTACTGTGCAGATTATTTTCCTCTGGTTTTCTCACCCCAGCTTAATAGGGCTCTCTCTCTCACATGCAGCCAGGAGCTGAAATACCATGCTCTTGTCAGAAAGCTTTATTATTATGGTAAAGATTGTTCTCATTAGATATTAATTATACTCAGCAAGAGCAGGTCCAGGAATCTATTTGTCTCTGCTCACCAATTAAATTTGCCCAGCTCTGCAGAGTAGGGTTTCAAGCTGGAACGTTAGATTTGCACAGCCCACTCTGACAGTTGTCCAGAGAAGCTGTGGATGCCCCAGGGTGTCCAAGATCAGGCTGGACAGGGCTTGGAGCAACTTGGTCTAGCGGAAGGTGTCCCTGCCCATGGCAGGAGGTGGAACAAGATGGTCTCTAAGGTCCTTTCCAACCCAAACCATTCTAGGATTCTGAGTCCGTATGTTCCCCCAAACCATGTCCCCAGGTGTCATATCTACACATCTTTTAAATCCCTCTAGGGGCAGGGACTCCACCACAGCCCTGGGCAGACTTGTTACAGTGCTTGACAAACCTTTGCATGAAGAAATTTTTCCTACTATCCAATCTAAACCTCCTCTGGTGAAACTTGAGGATGTTTCCCCTTGTCCTGTCTCCTGAGAAGAGACAGAGACCCCAACTGCACTACCAACACATAATAATTAGGGCCACTCCAGCACCAGAAAGCCCAGATACTGTCCAAACATGTGCAAGTGGGTTGTGGTCTACACTGATGCCAAAATGTGCAAACCCAAACTAATTACATCCTGTGGCTAAATGGCCCTCCCAACTCAATGCATCTCTCAGCACATTAGAGATGAAGCCTCCTTGGCTGTTTGACCATCTGTTTTCCAGCTCACTCTGGTCCCACTGTGGTGAACTATGGTGGGGTTGAAAATATCCTGTTACTTATTTAAGCTTTTGTCCAGTGAGGGGATGGATCCAGTGAGTTGTGGATGTCATCCACAACCCACAAAAATCAGTAGGTTCATTTTCTTCCTCCACCCCCCCTCCCCCCCCCCCCCCCCCCTTTTTTTTACCCCGAAGGGATAGAGATCACGTCCTGCTTTCTTCCCTATTTTTGTTTTGGAAATAAAACAACAACGTGTAGCTCAGAAATCAGCCATGGGTCATGATGTGTCCCCTCCAGCCACCTCCCCGCTCCCCACACAGGCAGAGGTGACCGACACACACCTGGTAAAGCGAACTTCACAGATATTGCACATATAGGGCTTCTCCCCTGTGTGGGTCCTCATGTGCCTGGGCAGCTTGCCAGCTCCCATGATGACTTTGTTACAGATGGGACACTGCTGGGATGCCTTGGGCTTTATTTTCCTCTCTTCCTCCAGGGGCCACGGGGGAAAAACTCCTCCAAACTGGGTAGCACTTAAGAAATTGAGATAAGCACTGTAGTCAGTCTCTGCCTTAATATGCCCTAAGGGAGCTGCTGGGGTGTTGGCAAACATGTCCTTGAAGAAGTCATTAGGGAAAGGAGGCGGAGGCAGGTCTTCCTTCTCCTCCTCTTCCTTGATCTTCCTCTTTTTGATCACCAGGTCCAGGGGGCCATTGTCTACTTGTGGCCCCTCGAGCTGGGAGAAGGAGTTAAAGTCACCGTTCCACAGATGAGGGAAGAAACTGGGGGCGAAAGGAGAGAGAGCTGGCCTTCTTTCTGGGATGTTTGTCTTAGGGTACAAGTTTTCACTCAGCAAGGACTCAATGGAGAAGTCTCGTATCATGCCCAAGTGCCCAGAGGAGTTACCGGCCGGGAAGTGATTTGGAAAATCTTTAGGTGCTTCTGTATATGCTTCTTCGGTAAGATCAGACTCAGAAGGGCTTTGGTGGCAGCTTACTTCTTGTACTTCAGTTAGGTTCTCCTGACTGACAAAATCTTCCACTTCCTCCTCCTCCTCCTCTTCCTCCTCATCTTCATCTTCATCTTCATCGTCGTCGTCGTCCTCTTTGTCATCCTCCTCCTCGGCCTCTCCGTCGGGCTCCATGATTTCAAGGCATACGTTGATGATGCTCTGGATCTCCAGCATCTTGGCGGCGCTGAGGATGTGCTTGACGTTCGAGGTGGTGATGGTGAGGGTTGAGGTGTAGGCGAACTCCAGGATGGCAGAAAGTGCTTCAGGCTTGACAAAGTCAATCTCGTAAACATAGGGCTGGTCCGTTAAAGTGCCGGTAGTGAAGAGCTTTTTGAAGTACTTGCTGCAGGCGGCCAGGACGGAGCGGTGGGTGCGGTACTCCTGGTCCTGCACGATGAGGATGACATCGCAGAGGAGCCCGTCGTGCCGCTGCTCGTTCAAGCCACACAGCACCTCGCTGCTGTGGTTCGGGAATGGGATCCCGATAAGATCCTCAATGCCATTGGCCATATTCTCATTTAGTGCCCTAGGACAGAACACGGACAGCAGAGCGTTAGCAGGGGATTCCCAACGTGTAACGCCAAAACGACACTGCCTTCTCCCGGCGTCCTCTCCTCTACCTCACTTGTCATCACCTCCCACTTGCACTGTCCCAGTGTCCCCAGGCCACCTTCAACTCCTTCCAGGTCCTCCATGATTTAACCTCTCCTTCCCTCCGCACCTCTTCATCTCCTTCCCCGTCCTTCTCAATTCCCACCCTATTCACCTTTTCACAACCACCACAAGCTCCCTCTTCTCTTTGAACACCTCTCCCCCAGGAATTCTGTGCAATGACTCCCTCCCCATCACGTTTCTTCTACATCCTCCTGGAGCCAGCATTGTTCCAAGCACATGTTGGATTTGCCCTGCCAGGAGCTACATGGGGAAAGTGAGATGCTGCATTGCTTCACACTGCCAAGTGCCAGCACCGACACTGCTTAAACAAGGTGACCCAGGGAGCGCCCATCTCATCTACGTGGTTGTTTCTGGGACTGGTACAACTGGACATCCCAGATAGGAGGGTCATGGCTTTCTGCTGCAGCAGGAGAGTGATCCCTGTGGACCAGGAAGCTATCCCACGTCACCTCAGCAGGCGGACAACCCGCGTAGGGATGTCTTCCTGAGGGATCTGGAAATGGGGAGGCAAGCAAGGATTGGTGTCACAGTGTACCTAAACACTCAGAGCAAGACAACCAGGTAGCAAGGACCTGGCCAGACACAGATTGCGGTCTGCTATTTTTTCCCATGAGCTGAGCTTTCTCCATTCCCAATCCTGCTTGGACTTGTCAGCATGGTATCAAAATGCCCTGTGCATCTGGCAGACATCTTCCCCTGCTAGAGCAGCTTTGGCTTCAAAGGAAAACTCGGAAGCAAAAAGCCCACACCCTAGAGGAAAACCTGATTTTTTTTTGGCCATTTTTTAATCTGTAAGATGTTTCCTCTTTCACATGGCTCCAGCAGCCCTTCCACATGAGAAATCCCAGGAAAGGAAAGCGATTTCCTCCAGCAGGCGACGAATACATTAATCCCCTCACAGACAGAATACATCAAACAGACAGAATAACTTTGAATACACTAACCCTTTGGAAACCCCCAGGACACAGAGCATGTGTTCATGCAGTGTCACCTCTACCAGCCCTGGCCCTGCTGCAGGTAGACACCTGGTTCACAGCCGAGGGACAGAGCAGTTAATCTCCGGGAGAACTCAGGGCACATGAAAGCAGAACTGCAGCCCCACTCCTCCATTCCTTTGGCAAGGCTGACACCAACAGGCAGGTTCCCAATCTCGTCCTCTGCAGCTCTGTCAGGTTCCCAGTTCCACACCACACCACCTTCACATTTCTCCCAGGATCCACTGCCGTGTCCTGGGTGTCCTTCCCTGCTCAGTTTCTGGCTGAGCTGACTCCAAACCTCCTTTCCACCAGTGGGGACCTGGTTTACTTCAGCTGGCTCCCACCCTCCCGGCTGCCTCAGGGATGGAAAGAGCCTGGTCTGATGGAAGTTGTCCATGAAAACCCGTGCTTCACCTTGGCCAGCAATCCAGCAACGCTTGGGGAAGCCTGGGGGGCCCACGGAGGGGATCAGACTCTGCAGCAAACATTCCCACGGGAAAAGTAACACTGTCTCCCTTTCCCTCCCTCCCCAGGGAGACCTTGCAGGTATCTCCCCCACACCTCACCAGCACTGCCAAAAACAGCGTGTGGGAGCCAGGGAGTGAAGGTCTTGGGAAGATGGTACAACCTAGAGGGAGCACACCTGGGGACAGGTGATGGACCACAGGCCTGCTGGGAGCAACAGGGATGGGGGACAGCTGTCCCTGGTCAGTGAGCCTCACAGGGGGCTGGAGGGTGGCCCCAGCCACGGGAAGCCCTCTCCAGACAGCTCCCCATGCCTGGAGCTGGGGAGAGGAACCAGGAATTACACCCCTCTGAGCCCCCCCAGCTCCAGCCAGCGACGTTTTCAGCGGAAGGAGGATGCTCCAGCCCCGCATCCCGCGGTGTGCCCATTACCTCCGCGCTAATTACGTCTGTTGTCTGAAACAAATTGATTCATTACAGTGTGGTGTGCTTAACCACGTTAACCAGCAACGCTCCTCCACGATCCTGGCCAGCTCCGTATCAAATCCTCCTCGAAAATCGCCGATAAATGACAGTAAATCCAATACCTTCTCCAAGTGGAGTGTAAGATAATAAATAACCCCTGAGCCAGGGAGGAAAAGACAGGTTCCTTTTTAAGGCTTTGTATCCCGAATAATAAGCATGAGCAATTAAATTTCTATTGCTGTTTTTATCATCCACTCGTTTATTTTTGTTTGGAAGGAGCATTAGTGTTAAAGGAGCTCCTTGCATGAAGGAACGTGTCTTCCTATTTTGATCTTTTACTGCCAGATCATCCCAAGTGCCAAAAATCAGATAAGCAGAATATCAGACTACCCTGAGAAATGTTTTTGTGGAGGGTTTTTTCTGGACACTAAGCTTCATTCTCCCTAATTAGTGGATTATTCACTTGACAGCAAGAAAAAATAGAATTGGGAGATTGGGGTGTGATTATATATACATAATTACATATAATTTATATGTATAAAATATATAAAAAATTGTTTCGGGTGGAAATTAACTGTTTTTCCTTTCTTTTCCCTCACCGATCCTCCTGAGATGTGGTTCTCTTAACCGCAGCATTTAGGCAAGCTGATAACTTTACAGGATGCTGGCAAAATTGAAGGTGATTCATGTCATTTAAACTGGGGAGGGGGGGAAAGGGAGAGAAACAGCCCATTCATTTGCATACATTTGCATTTTTTAAACTCGCAGGGTGGTTTGACAGCTCTGGAGCTCAGCGAGCTTGAGAAATGACCTTATGGTTCCCATGCCCCCGGGGAGGCTGATGGCCAGAGGCTGGAAGTGTGCTGAGGCTGACGTTTTCCTTCCTTCCCCTCCCTCCTCTCCCTCCTCCTGCGCTCCCCCCTTCCCCTCCCCAAGCCAAGGGTGGGGTCCTCAATAATAACAGGCTTAAAAATAGCATCTGATGGTGACAAATGTCACCAGTGCATTCACACACACACACACACAGAGACAGATGCAAATGCTGAGCAGACGACATGGAGTTAAACAGAAAAATCCCATTTTATAATAGAAAATTACAGCATTGTTAAAATAAACTGGAGGGAGATGGTGGAAAGGGTGGAGGGCACCTAAAATAAAAGCATTCTGCAAATGACGTTGTGAAACATTGCATTTATGGTCATGCTTAAAACTCATTCATTACTTTCTCGCCAGGAAAAGCCCCACTTACAAAAAAATGATGGTGGGATACTGGACTGCTTCCCCCCACGTTCTGCCAACAGATTTAGACACCTGAAGCTGCAACAGGAAAAAAGGGGGCTTGGGGGAGCTAAGCTTTGTCCCCTTTTTGGGTCAAAGCTCACAGATATAAGCCAGGGACGACAGCAACACTACAAACCACCTGCGATGTGCTCTCCCTGGGTGACCCAAAGCTCATCCAGGCACTCTGCTGCTCAAAAAGCCCCTCTTTTTCTTAATTTTTTTTACTCTTTTTACTCCAACCTCCTTCAGTATAATACAGCATCTACAAACCAGGAATGTAAAATCGAAATATCAGAGGGAGATGCAAAAAGCTTACTTTAGCACCACGGTTAAGTGAAAACCAGAAGTATACTCAAATAGATTATAAAGATATATGCACAGAAAATAGATAAAAGCAAACTCATATTGCCTATATTCGCTTGTGTGGGTGGAAATGGAGCACTGACACAGGTCAGAGCAGCCGTGGAAAGATGTGCCAGCCCCGAGGAGGGACAGGATCCTGCCCCTGGGTCTCAGTGTTGCTTGATGGCAGGAGCAAGAGACCTGTGACCTGTGAGGGCTCTTCACCAGCGCTTCCTTTTCCCATCTCCTTCCTCTCCCCCGGTGACAACGCCCTGAAAAGCCGAGCCCTTGGAGGACATAAAGGCTGCCAGGGAGAGCCCAGGCTTGTGCAACGTGTGGCTCCTGTTTCAGGGCTGTGTCAGGGATGGGAGATGGCCCCTTCCCATCCACAGGGACAATGCTTCACAACCTGAGTTTTAGCTGGGAGATGGCAATTCTGGCTTTTAATTGTATGTTGGCACATAACATAATTGCTCTAACACGCAGCTTTTCAATATTTTAATACTCTAATATTTTAATATATTAATATTCGAGTGCATTAATATTTTATTATTTGTATATTTTAGATATTTATAATTTTGTATTAATGTTGTATATATTTATATTTTATGTGGTTTTATTTTGCAATTCGATATTTTTATAGAGATTTTTCAGAGCATCTCCCCTTAAAATGTGTATTGCTTGGCCTTCTCTTTGCTATGATTTTCCCCTCAGGAAAGTGCTGGCTCCTGAATGTGTTTCTTTTTGGTGTGCCTACAGTGAGTCTCTGTGGGAGTGCCCCCCCAAAGACATGGGGGTGCCCCAGGGCAAGCTGGGGATGCAAAGCAGCTGCCCCCCCATGCCAGGCTCATTCTGTATTCAGCACAGCAGGGGAGGGAGCCTGAGGCTCCAGCTGATCTCTGCCTGCTCCTGGTGTCAAAATGTCATTTTTCCAGGCAAACAAGGTGTCTCCAGTTCTTCCCTTCACCCAGCCTGTGCGTGGAGAGGGATTCAGGGTGCAAGGCCATGGGCAAGGCTTGGGGTTGAACAGCCCTGACCACTGCTCCCCAATCCTGGCCACGTGCTGCCCCCCCTTCCCAAGCATCCCTCGGCCCTTGCTGACACAAAACCCCTGGAGGAATTCAAGCTTTACCCCAAAGCATGAGACCACCCAGCAGAGCACCCCGGAGGTGCTGATCATCCTAGGCCACCCCATACTGCTGACCCTGTCAGGAGAGGGAGTCAGAGAATCATAGAATGAATCTCAGAATGCTTTGTGCTGGAAGGGACCTTAAAGCTCATCTCATCCCACCCCCTGCCATGGACAGGGATTCCTTCCACTAGACCAGGCTGCTCCAAGCCCCATCCAACCTGGCCTTGAACACTTCCAAGAAAGGGAGAGTCATCAGGAGATCTCAACACCTTTCCTCATCCTGATTTATTTTCTACCACCGCCTCCCCGGCCCAGAGCACTCAGCACCCTGAGGCTCAGATGCTTTGGCTCTGCTGCTTTGCTACCTGCACCTCTTTCCCAACTCCTGCTCCAGGCTGCAGGAGTGGAGGCAGCAGCCAGGGTGGGCTGGCTGCTCTCCCTCTGCATCCACCCATGGTCCCATCTGTGTAGACCTGCTTGCAACATCCATCAGCCCATAAATATATGTGGGTTATTTTTTTCCCCCAGTTTTATTTGTGCCTCTTCATAATGAGGCAATTAAGATGTGCATGTGAGATCACCGTAATCTGTCAAAATATTACAGCTACTTTCAATGGGATACATCGGCCAATGATTGATCACTCCTGCTCCTGTTATTTGGTGGAAAAACACCAGCACAGATTGCCCAGAGAAGTTGTGGCTGCCCCATCCCTGGAGGTGTTCAAGGCCAGGTTGGACGGGGCTTGGAGCCACCTGGGATAGCGCAAGGTGTCCCAGCCCATGGCACGGGGCTTGGACAAGATGGTGCCTTCCAACCCAAACCATTCAGTGATTCTGGTTTGGGGCTGTAAGGATGTTGAAGCTCTGTTCCTGCATCCACTGACTGCTTCATGACCGTGAGCAAGTCCCTTGTGCAAATGTCCCTGAGCAAAGCCACCCACACTGGCGCCCCACTCAGAGCCAGCTGCACAGGGACAACACCACCGCCTTGGCCAAGCACTTCGCTGCAATCTGGACGACCATGAAGGAGTTGGGATCCCTAAATGCCTATTTGAAGGCAGGCAGAGAGGCGAGTTTATTTTTTTATCAAAAGAAAAAGGAAGGTGTGAAACCTAAAAAGGGCGAATATTGCCTTAATATTTATTCCTTAATATAGGGGCACACCTCCCCTCTGAACATCTTGTCTCCAGAAGAACATGTTATTAAACCACCCACCCCAGCAGCAAGCGTTTCTGCCCTCCAGCAGGAAGGTGGGGCAGAGAGCTCCTCTCCTTTCAATCACTTCCCTGGGATGCCTGAAACGATGAGGAAAACGTGGCGACACCAGCCGCTGCCTCCCTCGCAAGGACATCACCGGGGTTTGGAAGGACATGACCCACTCTGCAGACCCAAAGGTGGTTCTGTGGGAGGGAGCCGCCCCACAGCGGCACCACCAGGGTTTTACTGCCGGGCTGGGCACCCGCCCCAGCCTCCAGTCACTGGGGCCAGCCTTCCCCTTGGGACTAGCCTGGGAAACGTGCGGTTGAGCTGGGAAAGTTGGGGGTGTTTCGCTTTCAATGAGCTCATCCACCCAAAAAATGAGGATCTCACCAAAAACTCATGGATTTCGCTTGGATCTGGACAGAGCAGAAAAGGGCAGAGGCTTCCAAAGTGATGCTTTGGCGAGGAAGGATGCACAGAAGGTGCCATTCTCCTTGGAAGATGCTGGCTGGCAGCAAGGATGGGGACGAAGCCCCATGGGTGGCTGCAGAGGCGGAATCACCCCACACGTCTCCTGGCAAGGGAGCAGCTCTGTAAATGGAACAGGTCAGTACGATTTACAGGGATGCTCCACAGGATGCCAGGGCAAAGGCCAACCAGAGCCCCAGGAGTGCTGACACAGATGCAAACCTCCCACTGATGCTGGGAGGAGAGGGGTGGCCAAGGAGCCCAGCCCTGCACAGAGCCTAGGATGCAGGAGACGGGAGAGCCTCAGAAGTCGAGCATGGTTTGATCACATAATTAAAGTGCTTAGGCTTCAGGGAGTGAGATCACAGGGATGACCTTCACCCTGGTATTTCTTCATTACCTACTGGACTGCTCAATGTTCATACTAATCTCTGAACAAAATCCTTGGGCATACAAAGATTCATCCTTACCAACATCTGGCTGGCAAGTTGAGCCCATGTGAACTATGTATATTTGCACATACTATATAAAACTGACCTTTTTTTTTCAGCTGGAACTATTAGTTTCCTACAAGCAGGCCACCAAAAAGCCATCTTCACTGAAGTCCCATCAGGGAATCCAAAACAAAAGGTGCCCTAGAACCATTTCCAGAGTTTCCAATGATCCCAAGCCCAACATATTTAACCCTTTCTCTTGCCAGTTTCCAAAATGCACGCAGGAGTTTAGCCAGCCAAGCAGCCCTGGGGCACGTCAGTACTGGAGATCTGCTGGATATCTCTGGTACAACATCTTTCGGGAAGCACCACGAGGACTATTTGCTTGGGAAGGTGCATGGTGGTGACAGGTGCCGCTCATTTCCTCATCGAGGTGTGGAGGCCAAAACATCCCCTGCCCTTCATGAATCCATTCCAGGGAACTTTCAAAGACTACTTATACATGCCAACAAATCCATCCCTGCAGGTTAACTCCAGCCACCCAGAGCCTACGTGAAGCACTCTGTACTTCATCAGCTTTGTTTACATACAGATACGATCTGGCAAAATTGCAAATCATGAATCAAATCATCGCTCAGCGAGCTGAACGGCTGGGTGCTGCTGCTTGTAATGTGAATTTGCTGCTGCTCCGTGACCACCAGGACCTAACCCCAGTCCATTTAAGGCCGTATTTTCTGGCCTCAGTTTCTTTCTGGGGAGGAACTTGTGGCTCAGGTTGAGCTCTCAGATGGCACGTGATGATGAACAGGTTGAGCTCATGGCAGGGGGCTGGAACTCCCCGATCTTTGAGGTCCCTTCCGACCCAAACCATTCTGTGATTCTGTGATCACATCACCACAACCAATCCCCATGGCTCTCCTATTTCCTTGGAAGCAGTTCTCAGCCCCCAGTCAAATGCCAACAGGAGCCCTGGCAGGGCCAGAATAGAGTTCAGTGCCTCCTATAATTGAAGGGCCACATTTTCACTTTGGTTTCCTCTTTCCGGCTTCTTTAAATTACCCAGCACACTTCCCAGTTTCAAAGTTTATATAAAGCTCCAAAATCAGGAGCTGCAGGTCACTTCTGGGTGGCAGCTTGATGAAGTCTGCATGCTGCATGACAAATGCCATCTGATGTGCTGAGCAGGTCTTGGCAAAGGGGGATCCTGGTGATAAATGGTCAAATAAACATAAACAATTAGTGGAGCTACATCAAAAGCACCGCCTGGCTCCAGATGGTGTTTTGAGGGCTTCATCCACGCACAGAGCAGGGGCAAATTAATTAACCACAGCATTTAGGCAGGTACCAGAGAGGAGACTTTATAGGGTGGTCACATCTGACCACAGCTTTTTCTTGCAGCCTTGCACCCTCCCCCCATTCAAGCTGCCGCTTGGAGGCCTGGAGCTTGAGGGAATGGTGCCCTGGGCATCAGCTCCCTCCTGCTCCTCTCTGCTGAGGTTTCAGAAGACGCTGCAAGGCTGGAGATGCTCAACATCCAGTTTTTTTCTTGGAACTGTCGGTGGTGCCTGTTTACATAGCTCTGTGTAGCCTTGCTGTGCTCCCGGCCATGCTCAATACGAGGCTGCTGGTACAGGCCATGATGCTGGGTGGGTATCTCCCCTCCACATACCCACATGCACACACTTAACATACATGTGGGAGGAGGGAATATGCTAAGTGAAACAGGAGCATTTCCAGTCATCCTCTGCAACCACCCCACTCTCATGGAAACTCGTTCACACTCCAAGTGACGCGCTCCCCCTCCCACGCCACCAAAACAAGGGGAAAAAAGAGAGCAAGAGGAAAATCCCCACCAGAGATATGCCCACGCCAGGGCTGGTCTGGATGAACATCAGGCTGCTGGCCCCCTCAGCAGCTCTGGCACAGATGGATGAGGGTCCATGAGGTATGTGACACTGCTGGTGGCATTTCTGCCCACGTGTCTGAAGCCAGTCTCCTCCAACACCTTCCCCTTGTGCCCCAGACCCTGCTATAGGGAGTGATATAGGATATATATATATATATATATATGTAGATAGATAGATAGATAGGATACATCCCTATGGACACACAACATTACAACCCAATGAGCACGTCAGTGGTAGGTACCTCCTTCCAGCACGGCCTTAAAAATAGCCAAAAAAGCCATTTCCTCCCATTCTGAACTCTCCTGGGAGAACAGGCCAGCCCCTTCGCTCTCCCTCGTCCTGTTCTTCTTCAGAGCCAGAAAAAGGAAAAGAAATTAAAAAAAGGCTCCTATTGAACGGCGTGCACACACTGGGTGGGTTTGCTTCCTGACAAAAAAAAAAAAAAAAAAAGAAAAAGAAACCAACAAAAAAAAAACACCAACCAACCACGGCGGAAAAATGTGCCCAGCTTAACCATGGAAAACTGGTTTGGCTGGCGTCCCTCCGGAGTGGACAGGATTGCGAGGGACTTGGACGCGGATCCGGGTGAGGCTGTCACCAGCCTGCACAAAAACACGGCTCCAAAATAAAATACGTTTTTTGAGGGCTCCAAAAAGGCAGAGAGCGAAGGATGGGGATCCAGCTTCCCCTTCCCTTCTCCCCCTCTCGCCCCCAGAGAGAAAGCCACTGACGGGAGGACTTTGGGAATAAAAATAAAAGGGTCAGAGCGCTCGCACATTAAATCAGAAGCAGATGTGTGCCTGCTCGCCAGCCTGAGTCACCGCGGGAGGGTGGGGAAGGGGGGGTTATCGCTATTTTGGTGCTGGGTGTGGGGTACAGAAAACAATGTGAGGAGAAGGCGGTGCAGTGTTTGAGCAGGCTTAATATCGGCTTGGGAGCAGGTACAGGCAGGCTCCAGGAGCGGTGGGGTGGGAAGCTCGGCTCGGCGGTGGCATTGGCAGCGGCTGCGCCCCATCCCCTGCCCAGGCAGGACTGCTCCTCCAGACCCTGCCCAGGCTCCCTCGCAGCACCACTGGGCATACCCACGGGCACACATCCCTGTCTGAGGGCGTTTCTTGCTGGTCTCCATTTTGCCTCCCAGTTGGGAGCCCCTAGCCATTCCCACGTTTTGGCCAAGACGCTGCCGGGCCCAAGGCGTCTCCAGACTCACACCAAGGCAGAGGCAGGAGCCTTGTCCCCTCTCACAGGGACAACCTCAGCAGCTCAGCACCTCTCTAAAGCCCTTCTTGCTTTGGGCCAAGCCCCATAACACAAGCTCAGCTTCTCTTTTCAGCTTCCCCTGTGCCCTGTGTTGCAGACACCGTGTTGCCGTTCATTAGGCTCATAATCCCACAGGTATTTAGGAGAGAGGTACCTCAGATTGGTCTATTTAACTCTGGCATAACTCAAAATATTATATTCCTTCTTGGCTCTCCTGAGAGCCCTTGCAGCCTCATTCACCTGTAATTGCCATTTCAGTCCCGGAGCTCTAAACACACAAGTTCCCGTGCTATGGCCAGGCCGGAAGAGCTCCCACACAGATACGAGGTGGCTTTTGGAGGTATCTGTTCATGGAAGGTGCCTCTGCAGAGCATCTCACCCTGCAATGGTAATCCAGCCTGCAAAGACACGGCCCCTCCAGCACCACCACCCCATCATCAGTACCATGGGCAGAAGGATGGTCCTGGGCTTGTAGGGTGCTGCTGCCGTCAAGCCCAACACAGCAAGAAATTTCAAGACCTTGGTTCAGAGAAGAGACCATATCCACACAGATTTTACCCATGAGTGTCTCCCTCTGAGTCACCAAGAGCCCCTGCCCCATTGCAGAGGGGGGTTAGGCAGAGTGGGTGAATATTGCACCTCCTCATCCTTTGCTGCCCCGAGGAGGAACTTTAGGGATGCTCCATCCATGGAAACAAGAGACGATGGCTTTAAACTAAAAGAGTGGAGATTCAGACTAGCTAGGAGGAAGAAATTCTTTATGATGAGGGTGGTAAAACACTGGCACAGGTTGTCCAGATAAGCTGTGGCTGCCCCCTCCCTGGAAACATTCAAGGTCACATTGGATGGGGCTCAGAGCAGCCTGGTCTAGTGGAAGGTGCCCCTGCCCATGGCAAGGGGCTGGAACCAGATGACCTTCAAAGTCCCCTCCAACCCAAGCCATCTGACAATTCTGTGATTCCATGACCATTTTTTCTGCAAGCCAACATTGTCCTAGCCATGCTGAAGCTCCAGTGAGATGCATCACGTCTCTAACTCTTGAGCCTGGGCATTTCTAGTGGAAAAACTGCCAGGTTTCAGCACAGGATGGTCAGGGAAGGGGGATGAGACTTTCATCCAGACTTTTTATATGTAAACCAACCATCTAATGAGCTCTCTGAAGACCACAGGTAATATATGAGCATAACCTTATAGCGTGGGCCAAGCACCAAATATCCAGAGGCAACTCCCTGTCTTCCAGGGATGATTTAATCCAGCTCTCAAGGTTACAGAGCAATTTAACGGAAGATCCGGGGTCAGATTCAGATTTCATTTGTACCTCCTCTCTTTCAGCGTGCAGAGTCCCTGGTTTCTCTGCCAGCCTGGCTGTAAGCTAAACAGCAGCTGAGTCCTCAGCTCAGCCCTCAGATCCTGCAAAGCCTCACCCGCCTGAGCAATCCGTGCGATCCGGCAGGGCCCACCCATGCCCAGCTTGGTAAATATAGTCAAAGCTGGTGGAGGACCAACAGAAAAAAAAAACACTTGAACTCTCCCTGGAAGACGGAAAAGAAAAATATCCACTGCTTAGATGTTTCGCTCAAACGCACGGAAAAAAAAAAAAATATTCAAAATCAATAGGATTAATTTTTTCAACCGATGCTTCTGCAAGCAAGGAGGGGGTCTGCGGGATCAGGTCCCTCAGCAGGCAAGTCCTACATCCCAGCTGACTCTGTGCACACGCCAACTCACAGTCTGATCTGATTTAAACCAGCTGAGTTGTAAATGAGGCTTATAATGGAATTGGCAAATGACCCTTCAGTACAGCATCGCAAACCGACAGCACTCAAAAATAACCAGGGGTCGAGTCAGGACTCAGCTCCCGGCCAAGGGTGAGTGCAGGACCTGGGGTGCATCACACCACAGCCTACAAAAACAGCCCAAGCAAGCAGGGAGAACCCCCAGCCTCTCCCCTCTCTAGAGCGGTGACCCTCCCAGAAGAAAACAAAAAATAGGGAAAAGGAGGAGAAAAGGCATCCCTGACATGTAGAGAGAGACGGTCTCGCCTGTTTGTGTTGGCCTATCCTGAACTCCAGGCAGTTTCCAACTGGAACCCAGAAGTGCTGATGGTGTTTGGAGTCTGTCTGCATCCCTCCCATGACGTGAAGGAGGCACTCAGGATGATGGGCTAGGATGCTGGTATTTTTTTTTCCGCAAACAACTATATTTACTGTTACATTTTGAACTCCCCATGCTGTCATTACAATGTCAGATGAAATTACATATGTGATAACCATAACATCGACACACGCACAAGTTCACAGAGGCTTTACAAGGAAACAGCTTTAAGGGAAGAGGGAAGAGCTGCTCACATGCCTCAACTCAAAGGGGATGTCCAAAGGAGTCTTTGAATTACAGGGCACTGCCTACAGCCAGAACTTGGCCTTGCTGGAACCGAATTACACTTTTTTTGGGCTTTGCTGGGCAAAATGTATTCTTATTTATCCTGGTGTAATTCTGGGTTGACTCCAGGGATTTAACTGATGCTATTCTGGACTTGCACCAGCGCAAAGAGGATGAGGACATTACAGTGGTCTGCAGGACAGACTTCAGAGTGATCTGAATTGCACTGAGCTTCTGTGCTGCAGCCACCGGGAAGATCACAGAAGCCCAGAACGGTTTGGGCTGAAAGGGACCTTAAAGCTCATCTTGTTTCACCCCCTGCCATGGGCAGGGACAGCTTCCACTAGACCAGGTTGCTCCAAGCTCTGTCCAACCTGGCCTCGGACACTTCCAGGGATGGGACATGGAACGTGCAGCTAGTCTGTGACTTGCAGAAAGGGCTGCATGGGCACAAGAGGTGGAACAGAGACAGCTACACCACTGCAAGAGCATCTTTTATCAAGGTGGTTGAGCCCTCTAAGGCACAGTCTCCCATACAGCACTTCTGAAGACAGGTACTCTCTTCTGATCCAAGATGTGCCAGAGCCATGAGAAAGGAACCCCAGCTCCTCAGCCACTACCAGGCCAGAGGCAACTGCTCCACACAGCTCAGCCTTTGAGGGGTTATGAAGATCCCAATTTCTGCTGGGAAAAAGCAGCAAACATATTTCTTCCAACTGCTTTGGGCAGCTGGGTGATGAGAACTTGGCTGGCACTCCTGGAGTATGGATCCAGAAGAGCCTCCAGAAGAGAGACATCGTCTTCCACTGGCACAGCTGGATGCCTACGGCAACATCTGTACAGCTTCCACTGCAGCTGCTTAGGGGGAAACAGCACAAGTCTAACTAGGCTGGTCCAGTAAAAGTGCTACCACTTCCAGAGAAACCTGCAGGATGTTACAGGTGAACCTTGCAGTGCACTGTGACATACAGAGACAGGCTGGGAGAGCTGGGGGTGTTCACCCGCAGAAGAGAAGGCTCCAGGGAGACCTCAGAGCCCCTGCCAGTGCCTAAAGGGGCTCCAGGAGAGCTGGAGACAGACTTGGGACAAGGGATGGAGGGAAAGGACAGGGGGGAATGGCTTCCCGCTGCCAGAGGGCAGGGTTGGATGGGATATGGGGAAGGAATTCCTGGCTGTGAGGGTGGTGAGGCCCTGGCACAGGCTGTCCAGAGAAGCTGTGGCTGCCCCATCTCTGGAAGTGTCCAAGGCCAGGTTGGATGGGGCTTGGAGCAACCTGGGATAGTGGAAGGTGTCCCTGCCCATGGGAGGGGATTTGGAATCAGATAATTTTTAAGGTAATTTCCAACCCAAATTGATCAATTATATCCATGCCTGTGGATGTTTTGGCTCTCAGCTCCTACACAGAGAGTATCTTACAGAGCAGCTGCTTTGCTCTTCCTCTCTTAAAACACGAAAAAAACAAAACGAAACAAAACAAAAGAAATGCACACATCTAACACAACAGCAACCCCAAGGATTTGTGGGCTGGAAAAGGGCACTGCACGTGCGTGGGGAGCACATGGCTGCCTCTCTGTACTCTTCCCAGAGTGCAGGTTTGATTCACCTCCTGAGCAAAGGACTGGAGGATGCCCTGGGTGTGTGTTTGTGGTTGGGCAATGTTCTGAAGAGCACCAGCAGACATGTGGAATCACTCACGCTATCCTAGGACCTACTTTTTGTCCTGGGTGGGAAAACATCATCATTCCACCCCACTTTCCCCACCATCTCACTGTCTGTGCTCTGCATCTCCTCGCACAGCACAAATACCACAGCCTTTGGTTAAATATATTGCAGTGATGTCTCTCCAGGAGAGGAAAATTCGCCAGTTAAGGGGCCACAATAAAAGCAGACACTTGGAAGCATCTACCACTCGATTCACCCACCTCGCCTCCCATCTCTGCATCTGTCTAATCCATGTTATCCTGTTTCCTACGTCCCTCACATTAGCAGAACAACCCTCGCAGCACATTAATTTCTTCCCCCCGTTTGCCTACGAGGACGCACGACAAAAGCGAGTGTAGATGTACTCTCTTCCATTTTGCATAGCTTTAAACATATATACATATATATATATATACACACACACACACACACACACACATATATGTTTTTGTTCACTCAGTCCTTCCCGGGGACGGGCAGGAACCCAGCAGCCCGCTCACAGCGCACTTCAAAGCCGCTGGCCAGCGCGGGGTGAACCGCCGGCACCGCGGCACGCCGGGGACTTTCCTTCCCCGAGCCGGCGCTTCAAAATATTTACGAACGCGCTTGAGCCCCGCTCCGACCGCGGCCCGCGTCCGCAAGCCCTGCCCCGGGAGCCGCGCCGGGCGGCGGGGAGCTCGGCTCGCACTGCCCGCGTACCTGGGGAGAGGCAGCGCGACGCGCGCAACAAAGCCCCGGGTGACCGCCGAGCCGTGCCCTCCGCCCCGCGCAATTATGATCATGGAGAGAACCCTTGTTTACGGCAGGATCCTTCCAGTTGGGGAAAAAGAGATTTAATTACAAGGCAACGGTGCCGTGGGCGTGGGCGCGGGCGCAGCGCAGATGCGGCCGAGAGCCGGGCTGCTCCCCCCTGCCCAGGTGGCTCCAGCTTTCCCGGCGGGTGAAAAAGGGGGGATTAGGAGTCTTCCGCCGTGGCTGTTGAAGGCTGCGCATTGGATCAGGGGAGGCAAGGCATGCAGAATTAAAAAAATAAGCCAGGAGAGACGCCCGTCTCACCAGGCGAGGAGCAGCAGTAAGCGGGCTAAGGGGAGGTAGATGGCCAAATTACCCATAACTTTTCTCTTTCCCTTTCCCTGGGTCATGGCGTTGGAGACAGGCTCCCTGAGGCAGGTCATGAGACTCACAGAATCGTTTGGGTGGAGAACAGACCTTCAAGATCATCTCATTCCACCCCCTGCCTTGGGCAGGGACACCTTCCACTATCCCAGATTGCTCCCAACCTGGCCATGGACACTTCCAGGGATGGGGCAGCCACAGCTGCTCTGGACAACCTGTGCCAGGGCCTCACCACCCTCTCAGGCAGGAATTACTTCCCAATATCCCATCTAATCCTGCCCTCTGTCAGTTTTAAGCCATTCCCCCTTGTCCTATCACTATCTGCCCATGTAAAAACTTGCCTTCCATCTTTTTGTATAATCTCCCTGTAAGTACTGAAAGGCTCAGGTTTGAGCTGGGTTTGGTTTCGACTCCCTCTTCCAAAAGGCATTGCAGATTCAGAGCCCAGTGTGAGCTGCTGGCATTTTACACATAGAGATGGACTGCAGGACATCATAAGCCCACGAGTTCAACCCTTACAAAGAAACACCTTTAGATGAAAAGGTGCAACCCAGTTGGACTTCCAGAGCCCCTCAGTGCCAAGGTACATGCTCATCAAGTGCATGCATCAGAGAATATTTTTGTAGCCCTTTCTTCCACTAATTTTAAGGAACAGAGTGTGGTTTCCTCTCCTGCGTTTCTCATATTTTGCTTAAAAATAAAATTTGAAACTATATCAAACCAAACAGCTTCTTGCCCAAGGTGGTAAAAAAAAAGAAAAAAAGCAAAGCCTCTTCTGTGGCCAACCCATCAGGAAAAGGGAACATAAATCCCCCCGTGGCTGTATTCCCCCAGCAGCATTCAAAAACGCCCCCCAAAAGCCAGCGCGAAATCTGCAGTGGGTCCTTCCTACCATCGCACACAACTGACTTCTGGGAAACACATAAAGCATCCAACAGAGCACAGCCTGATTTATCCTTGGAGCAGGGCACCTCTAATGGCAGCAGGAGTGCGGGTGTAAATCTCCAGGCACGGAAGAATCAGACGCACAGCCCCAGTGCTCTGGATCCACTCTGCTCTGAATGCCACTGAATGAAAATGAGCCTTTATGGTAAAAAAGAGGCACATGTCCTTCTGCTGGATAGGAGAGATTGCTAAGGGTGCAGTGCTATAAATAATCATTCAGGCCAGCTTGCACATGCCTCGTGTAACCCATGGTAAGACACAGAGCGGGTACTGAGACTAACACAAAAATGATCGGGAGGATGGAGCCCCTCTGCTCCGGAGCCAGGCTGGGAGAGCTGGGGCTGTTCATCTGGAGAAAAGATGGCTCCAGGGAGACCTTAGAGCCCCTGCCAGTGCCTAAAGGGGCTCCAGGGGAGCTGGAGACAGACTTGGGACAAAGGCCTGGAGGGACAGACCAAGGGGGAATGGCTTCCCAGTGCCAGAGGGCAGGGTTAGATGGGATATTGGGAAGCAATTCCTGACTGTGAGGGTGGTGAGACCCTGGCACAGGTTGCCCAGAGAAGCTGTGGCCACCCCATCCCTGGAAGTGTCCAAGGCCAGGCTGGACAGGGCTTGAAGCAACCTGGGATAGTGGAAGGTGTCCCTGCCCAAGGCAGGGGGTGGCACTGGATGGCCTTTAGAGGCCCCTTCCAACCCAAACCATTCTGTGCTTCTGTGAAGACCCCTAAGATTTTATGCCCATCCTGACTCCAGAACAACACATACAAATATGAATATCCTCAGGAGCAAGCAGGCAGGGCTGGCAGTGAAGCACGTGGTTGCCTCCATAATCCAGCTTAACAATTCTCACTATTGCCAAATCTTGCTCTTCAGACAGTGGCTGTCCCATCTGCAGAGCAGAAACCCACCTCCAACAACCCTGCTCAACCCCTAAAAGACTTTCCTTCTCCTTTGACCTTCACCAAGGGCAGATTGCACCTCTGCCCTTTAGGTGCATTTGAGTGTAAAGGCATTGGAGACAGACCCAAGTGAGAACAAAGAGGAGATGGCTTGTGGAAACACATGCTGAAATTAGAAAATGAAATAAACAGCCAGTCCTAAAAGAGAAAACTCCTGCCATAAGGCAGATTTGGGGAGGGGGGGGAGGGGGGAAGAAATGGTTGTGCACTGCCCTGCTTTGCTAAACAGGCAGATGGGATCTGTATTTATCTTTTGAAACTTTAATGGGAAGAATATGATTCTGCTGCAAATATATTTTATATGCCTGGTGATTAAAGAGGAAGGGAAGGGCATAATTTATAGAACTGTGAAACACAGAAGATAGCTTTCTGGCTGCAATGTTTCTTTATTTTCTTGTTATTCCTCTTATTCTTCCTTTTGCTTCTGGGCTTGTGAAAGGTGATGGATGGGCAGTGGTGGAGACAGAAATCTTCCTGTTACGTTCACAGGGCAGGTACTGAATCAGCAACCATGGTGGCTACACAAGCTGCACCACCTCTGAACAAGCCTGAGACACAAAAAAGAAGTGTTTCTGGGTGTCCTCAGTCTTTCTACAGCACCTTCCAGCTCCTTCAGCCACCTCCCCTCTCAGTGGTTAGCAGGCTTCACTCTTTCAAAGAAAAAATTTGAGCCTTGGCTGGTTCTTGATGTAGATGGGAACATGACATGGCCAAGTCCTCGCCCCATCTGATCCTCCAGACTCTCGATCTTTACGGACAATCTGCCAAGCTCTGCCAAGACCCTGGCACTTCCCATCCATCCCACCTCGGCAGGAAGCAATTACTGCCTGTCTTTGTCTAGAGAGTCACCTTGCAGACAAAGACCTGCTGGTCCTGGTGGCCAAGAAGGTGCCCAGGCCTCAGGGGTGTGTCCCTGCAGTGAAGATGGCCAGACACACACTCAGCTGAATGAACAGAAGTGATGCCCAGAGGCTGAGGGAAGTGATCCTTCCCCTCTACTCATCACTTGTGAGACCACAGCTGGAGCACTGTGTCCACCTTGGGGTCTCCAGACAGATGCTGCCATGGTGGAGGCACCGAGCTGGTCAGTGAGCTGGAGCACACGAGGTGAGAACAGAGAGGTTTTTTCAGCCCAGAGAGGAGGGCATGAAGGCTGAATCCCATTTTTTCGTCTACCTAATGCAAAACTGTAGACTCTTCTCGGAGCACCAGAAGCCACGGGCAGAAGTTGCAGCAAAGCAAGTTTAGATCAGACATAAGAAAAGCATTTTTTAGTAACAGGCTGGTCAAGCCTTGAACCATGAAGCCAGAGAAATGCTGGGATTTGTATCCTTGGGGATACTCAAAACTCAACCACACAAAGGCAGCAGCCTGACCTAGAGTGGGAAATTGAATCAGGAGCCTCCAAAAGTCCCTGCCACCAAAACCATTCTCTGACTCCATGCTCCAGTTGTGCAGATAGGGAGCCAAGGCAGAGAGGAGATGAAACAATACAATCACAGGCACGCAAGGGACCTGCATTTGAGGCCATATCTCCAGAGAGCAACCTAAAGCCCTCCCTTCACTGCTTTTTGGGAAATGAAATGTCACCATAATCATGTGTGTGTGCTGGGCTTTCTGGGGTCATCTGCTCTGCTGGTAGAAGGTTGAGCTTCTGCTGCTGCAAAATTCTTTGGATTTTTAATTTTTTTTTTTAACTTCAGGGCCAGTTCAGCAACTCATCTCTCTGCTAAGACTGTCAGTGAAAGTGTCAACTGCATGGCTGGTTTCTGTGATGTGGAACCATGCCCACCAAGATTTGGACCAGGGCTCTGCAGCCCATTTCACATCAGCCCACACTTGGCAAAGGACTGAAGACAGTATCAGCCATGCCTGCATGACTCCTGGCTTTGGGCCATTTTTCTCCAACCCTCTGAGCAGCCATGACATAAATCTTGCTCTTCTTTCACCAGTCTTTGCCGTGACAACACAATCACTTGGCTGCCCATGCCAGCTCCCATTGGGTGTTTGTCAGGGATGCGTCAGTGGAAAAATGAGCTCTGTACCCTGGCGAGGAGGGAGAGCAGCTCTTCATGAAACTCACCACTGCTGCCCTTTCTCAGCTCACATGTCTGCTGCAGGAGGAGTTCAAGTCCTCGTGAAATCACTATGAATATTTACCTCCACCAGGAGCAAACCCATATTCCTCCCTCCCAGTGAATAAGCAGGAAAACCTTGCCCAGATAAATGCAGGGTGAGAGCTTTGCTTCCCCTCCAATACCAGCACTCCCATGCCTAAATATCTCCATGAAATATGTGTGTGTGCATGTGTACACATCCTTTATTCAGAGCTATATTTACTCTTTAGAAAGAAGACTGCTTGTCCCATTGAAGCTAGAAAGAAGAAAGAAATTCTTTACACTGAGGGTGGTGAGGCCCTGGCAGAGGCTGCCTAGAGAAGCTCTGGCTGCCCCATCCCTGGAAGTGTCCAAGGCCAGGTTGGATGGGGCTTGGAGCAACCTGGGATAGTAGAAAGTGTCCCTGCCCATGGCAGGGGGTGGGATGAGATGAGCTTTAAAGGTCCCTTTCAAATCATTCTACGATTCAGTGACAGGTCAGCTGAGTCCTCTTGTTCACCCCAGCAGTGCTACAACTCCTGGCAAAACAGAGAAAACCATTCCCTGAAGTGGTAAAATTGAGGCTCCGTAGCAATTTTTCTATACTACCTAAACGATATTTTTTCACTGTCTGAAACCTCTTTAATTGAATGACTCCAGACTCTGAGAACTGCAGAGTCTGGTCAGGAGATGCGGGGCCCCACTGTGTGCTGGACAGTGTGGGAACCTACAGCCCCAACAACCCCCTGTGGAGAGACCATGAGGCCAACAGAGAAGGCAGTGGGGATGGACACGATGAGGGTTCAGCTCAGGAAGCTCACGCAGTTACAAGGCCATAAGCACGGGAGGGTGGAGACCTACTTCTGTCCGGAGAGAGGGAAGGGAGCCCATCCCCTGCTGAAAGCTGTGGGTGGACATATTGCACTTGGCCAGCCAGCAGATTAAGGCAGGTCCCCTAATTGAACATTTCCCAATGGGAGGGAGATAAAAAAAGCAATTCAAGGGGCGGAAGGAGTGCAGGTAAAGCACCATTTGGAGAAAACAGGGTGGGCAGTAGAGGCTCCTCGCAGAGAGGAGCAGGAGGAAGGCTTGTTGGGGGGAGAGGAGGATGCTGGCTGCACCAGCCACCAAGTGCTTCAAACATGGAGTGCAGATAACTGGAGTCATGGAGCAAGGTGGGAGGAGGTGAAGGAAGCAGACAAGAGAGAAGATTACAGGAGCGCAAGGAACAACAAAGAGGAGGAAAGAGGAGAAGGAAAA
>JACAXG010000279.1:305425-348476 GCA_018881555.1 Amblyornis subalaris | reverse complement strand
GGCAAGAAATGGTCCTAAAAAGATTAGAGCTCTTAAGGTAGGGCAAAATACTATATCCAGACAACACACTCGAGTTTTAATGACAGTGGGGAGAGAATTGAGTGAACCATTGTCTGCTGCCTCTAGGAAACCAAAAACTTAATTTGAAACAGCACAGGCTCGAGCTGGACTTTTCTCACAGAAAGGCTTTACTCCTGCCCTTTAAGCATCACTTTTCATCCTCGGCATGTATTTTCCATTCATCTCTTTCCCACAACTAACACAAGTTTAGGAAGGGTCTTCCGTGTTTTTAGAGTGATTCGGGTAGCGTGGCTTTGAGCATCTCCCTGGCTGGAACGCCCTTCTTCTCACTGCATCCCACTTGTCAGGCCATTATCCATCTTTATGGATACCCACCTGGGGGATGAAGAAGCAAAGTGGCTTCACAGAGTTGCACAAGGAATGTGCTGGGAAAGAAATTCACCCTGGATTTCCCAAGTCTCAATCCCCAGACCATCCCCTGCCCTTCCTACCTCTATGATTCTGATGTGGGCTTGCTAAGCTGGATGGGCCAATTCCCGGCGGGTGCAAACCAACAGAGCTTCCATACAACCCATTTTAAGCTGGGAGCAAGACCAGGCATCACATCCAGTCTTAAATCACAGAATCACAGAATTGTTTAGGTTTGAAAAGCCCTCTAAGATCAC
Source organism: Amblyornis subalaris (assembly GCA_018881555.1). NCBI lineage: Eukaryota > Metazoa > Chordata > Aves > Passeriformes > Ptilonorhynchidae > Amblyornis > Amblyornis subalaris. Next base: position 347,790 of record JACAXG010000279.1, on the reverse strand, counting down.
GAAGTCCAACTGTTAACCCAGCACAGCCAAGGCCACCACTGAACTTTGACTGGGTTGGGAATTTTGTGCCTCCCCAAAATATGAAGCTGGTTGCTATGACCCCAGAGCAGCCAGCGTGCCCTTTGTGGGTCACCAGGACTCCTCTTGCACCACTCGGCTCGGGACAAGGACAAAGCAGGACGCTGCTTCGCTGCCAGCCTCATGGCTGCACGTTCCAGGGCAGGGGGAACGTCGCTTCTACGTCATCCCCACCGACCCCACCACCGGCGGGTGACACTGAGGTGGCTCTGCCATCCCCCACCTCAACTCCTACACCCCCCGGGCAGAGATTTTCGCTGGAGGGACCCCCCTGACCTTGCCCGGGGCTCTGCTGCTAAGAATAAAACACAGAGGGCTGTGCTGTGCTGGCGCGCGGTGGGATAATTGCAGGCAAGCGGCTGCTGTAGCCCAGCGACCGCAGTAATTGGGTACGGGCCATCCTGCAGCCAGGTTTCCCGTGCTATTATCCCCTTATTAATAGAAACCAAATCTACCTTTGCAGAGACAGCACTGTGAGCCTGGAAGTTATGTGGTGCATGGCTGCAGGGAGGCATCTGCAGCATCTTTGCAATAGCCTCAGCCCTTCGCTACCCAAGGGATGGATCCTGGCAGGGTCCATGGGATGCTCCCACCCAAGTCATGGCAAAATCTCAGCCATTCCGACCCAAAGTCCCCTGTATTCATTGGAAAGGTGAATGTTAGATTCAGCCACGCAGTAACTGTCCTCACAGAGGCAGGCAAGCGAGATTTGTTCTATTAAATAATCAATCCAAGCAGCATCCCTGCAAGGTATGCTGGGGAGTATTGATTTCACTGCCCAAGGAGGAAAACTGAAGGTCAAAAAGGCTTGAATTTCTCCTTGTCCACCTGGATGGGGTATGGTGGGGGCCAGAAGGCGAGCATTCATGGATTTAGGGCTGGAAAATAATGCACGGCACCTCAGCTGGGATGCTCTTGCCTGGGTGCCACAGGATGCTGAATGTAAAAGACAGAGGTAGAAGTGACAGCATCATTTTAAAGAGAATCAACCCACAATGCCAGGGCTCTCTTTGCTGGAATGTGTGAAAGCAAAGTGTTGATTTCTGAGAAACCCAAGGACACAGTGGAAGGCCCTGCAGGGGCTTCCAGGACTTCCATGTCAATGTGGTAATGTGGCTTTCCATGGCCAGGACTAACACAGGTACCCCTCCCCATCTCTGTCTTATTCCAGGCCAACTTCCTCTCTGGAACTTGGAAACAGTCCCGGATGAAATGTGTGCCTGATCATGACTTTTTACCTGGCTCGGGAAGCAGGCAGGTGTGAGTCAGTATTAAAGCTGAAAAGTAGATTAAGTGCCTCTATCCAAAATGCAATCTACAATAAAGAGAGTAAGGTCTGTTTGGTACGTTTAATTTTTTCATTAGAATTTATGAAGGTCTTCAGGACCATCTGAATCTCATCTCAAATTTGAGATTTGCTTTGAAACTTCCAAAGCCGAGACTTGTGAAGGATCTGGAGCACAAGTCTGACGAGGAGCGGCTGAGGGAGCTGGGGGGGCTCAGCCTGGAGAAAAGGAGGCTCGGGGGGACCTTCTGGCTCTGCACAACTCCCTGGCAGGAGGGGCAGCCGGGGGGGCCGGGCTCTGCTCCCAGGGAACAAGGGACAGGAGGAGAGGAAAAGGCCTCGAGCTATGCCAGGGGAGGGTCAGGTTGGATATTGGGAAAATTTGTTCACTGAAAAGCTTGTCCAGCCCTGGCACAGCTGCCCAGGGCAGTGGTGGAGTCCCCATCCCTGGAGGGATTTAAAAGCTGTGTGGATGTGGCACCTGGGGACATGGGTCAGTGGTGGCCTTGGCAGTGCTGGGGGAATGGTTGGACTTGATGGTCTTGCAGGGCTTTTCCAACCTTAGCAGCTCTGTGGTTCTGTGATTCCCCAGCAATGCTCACTTCCACCTCCCCCAGGATCCACGGTAGGAAAACCCAGCAGACTGGTCTCCTACAGGAACAATCTTAACCATGAACATTAATACATTCAAGATTGACAGAAAGAATCATCCACCCAGCATTATTTCCATGCTTCCCTGTTTCTCTCCACCTCCTCTTCACCCAGCTTTTAGCATTTCCCATTTCAGCAATTAATCCCAGCCGTTCTGAAGAGGCTGAACCCTACAGGCTTGAAATCAAGTCCTCACTGAGCCAAAACAGCACAGATGTGCCAGAGAGCAGTGCAGATGGTTTTTCCTTCCCCTGAAACTCGAGACTTTGCTTCTGCTCAGTGCTGTGGTGTTCTGCAGACTGGGGACGTCAGGAGCACGTCCCTCTCCCATATGGCAAACGAGAAGTCAGCCTGGGAAGATTAAAGCAGGGAGAGGAGACCTGGGTTGCCTCCTGCATTTTTCAGCCCTTTTCCAATCCCCTCATGAAAGGCAGGTGCTGTTAAGCAGCTACGTAAGAGATGAAAAGAGTCAGGGAAAATAAATAAAACATAGATGTTGAAGTGTGTTGCCAAGGCCACGTCCAGGATGGATCTGTACCCTCCGGACAGCTGCCCGCTCCTGCCCTGGAGAGATGTCACTGGGAGTGAAATGGAGCTGCTGGGCCAGACGCTGTTCCAGAGTGATGCATCAGAAGACCTTGCAGGTGACAGAAACTGTAATTGCTGTGCTTAAACTTCCCTGGCCCATTCCATGCCCGTGAAGCCCAGCTTCACAGCTGATTCCAGCACAAGAGGGGTGGATGTGCCCCCACCAGGGGACAGGCTGGGATTGCTAGGGATATCTCTCCGCAAAGCCTGAGTAAAGCCCCGCTGCCTGAGCAGAGGGCACCTCCTGACATCTTGTACCCCTGGGGCCTCGGGGATGCTCAGGCTTCCACGAGGACCTGAACAATGTTCTTCATCGTCCCCTACAGCAGTCCAAACTAGGTGCAGAGAGACAGCACCCTGAGATAAAAGGGGTCTTAGACTTCTTAGTCTTCTTGGGGTTCAGGGCAGCAGCAGAGGCTGTAGAGACCCCATGGGAGCTACACTGCATCTCACCAGCTCCGTCCCCGAGTCCTTATTTCAGAAGCACCTTGGCTACATCTGCCTCTATTTTTCTCAGCAACCTCCTTCTATGGAGCAGTAAGAGATAACCTATTTGTCTCTCCAAATACATAACTGGAATGCAAAATAAAAGGTACACAGTGTGGCCGGATGCAGCCAAGACCATGATGGGAGCTGCCCTGACTCAAAACCTGGAGAGCTGGCTGTGCCAGTAGTGCCAGCAGCCCACTGGAAGGGCTCCTGTCCCCAGTCTGTGTGGGTGAGGAGGTGAAGCATCACTCCTGGAGCAGGATGCCTGTCCTTCAGCAGTGATACAGAGGCTTCCAGCCCTGATGCACAAGGACACCAGGAGCTGCTGGGAGGTGATGGTGAGGAGCATGGTCATTGGGATGGCTGCTCCCAACCTTGCTGTGATGGACGAGTCCAGACACACCCCTACCTCACTGCTGTTGCCTGGAAAACAGCCGGAATATCTCCAGCAAAGCACTCTGCCACCCACTAGACCCCCTCTCCTCTCCTGTGCCTGCTGCAGAGGGCAGCTGGAGGGACTCAGGAGACACAGCACACAGGGATGCTGCAGGGACTCCTGAAATGAGATGCACACAGATAGTCTAATGTCTCTGCAACCCCCTCCCACGTCTGCCAGGATCAGAACTGGCTACAAAGATTGAGGGTGTTTTTTCGAGAAATATTAGTTATAGCTGTTTACACGCATTCGCCTTATCGGTTTCCTCTAGGTGGAGATGACAAAGTGACTGGGAAAAGAGGGGGAAAACGCTCTTCCTGTTTAGCACAAAAATATAGGTAACAATTATGAGGCAATAATTGATTCATCGGATAGTTTATTAACTGGAGCCGGGGTGTGCAAGTGACAGGCTCTGCAGCCAGCCTTTCATGTGACACGTTATTAAAGGCTCTTTTTCTGCCTCCGAAAGGCAGTGGCTGGAAGATCAAAGGTCAGACATTTCAAGAAGTAAATTGGTTTAATGTGGCTGCAGATAGCCTCACAAAAACCTAATAAATATGCAGTGAAATGTAAGGAGAGAAAATTGTGGACAAGAGAGACAATTACTTTGAAACCAGGATAAGAGCAGCGCGGGCTCAAATTAATCAGTGTTCGGGCTCCTTCCCTCTGTCTCAGGATTTAGTATTCAGAGCAGGAGCCTGGCTGATGGTGGGATGTGCTGCAGGGAGCACTGGTACCCAACACCAAAGCCTGCTGGGGGAAGATGCTCAACCCCAACCCGCAGCTGGGGTGGTGGTGTGAACCACCCCGCCTTTCCAGGTACACCAGGAAGTCACCCCAGACCCACAGCTAAGGATGTTCGTGAGCACCACAGGATTTTGTGGTGGTTGGTGAACAGATTATCACTCCATGGCTGAATATTCCCCTATGAAGACAGGCTGGGAGACCTGGGGCTGTTCAGCCTGCAGAAGAAAAGAATCCAGGGAGACCTGAGAGGCCCTGCCAGTGCCTAAAGGGGCTCCAGGAGAGCTGGAGACAGACTTGGGACAAGGGACGGAGTGACAGGGCAAGAGTGAATGGTTTCACGGACAGAGGGCAAGGTTAGATGGGATATTGGGAAGGAATTCTTAGCTGTGAGGGTGGTGAAGCCCTGGCACAGGTTGCCCACAGAAGCTGTGGTTGCCCCATCCTTGGAAGTGTCCAAGGCCAGGTTGGATGGGGCTTGGAGCAACCTGGGATAGTGGAAGGTCTCCCTGCCCATGGGAGAGGAGGTTGGAACTAGGTAATCTTGAAGGTCCCTTCCAACAAACTGTTCTCTGGTTTTATGATTCTGTTTTATGATCCTGTGGGGAGCCCTTGGGGTGTCCAAGTAAGTGCATGATTGCACTGGGACACCAGTAGACATCAGCTCAGAGCCCCAACCCCATTGTCCAGTGGTAAAATGAACACAGAAGGGTTTAATTACAAGAATCGATGCTTTCAGGTCATCTCATTTTTTGCTTGATCTTGTGACATTTTCAGAAATGTGCCTCACTTATTTTTTAAACTCCAGAGAGTGGTATCTGAACCATCTGGGGGTTTCTTGTTTGCATTTCTTGAAATGCTTTAACTCAAATAACTCCTAAACACTCGCAACACAGGATTCCTTTGCTAAAAAGTCACAGCTTCACTCCTTTTAATTACAGGTGAGAAACACCCACTCCAGTTCTCTGATAGGGAAAGGGACTTCCAGCACGAAAATAAAGCACGCTATTCCCAGTACAGCTGGAAACAGGAGCAGAGGAAACAAAGCTATGAAACAAAATGCCCGGTACCCCTCGGACAAGCAGATAAGGGCAGCACCTCGTTGTATTCCCTCTGCAGGCCACCTTCCCCGGCTGAGTCACCATGATCCAGCAGGATTTACCACGGCCCCACCAGCCAGACCGAGAGGGATCGAGCAGCCGAGTCTGTCTCTGATTCAGCAATGCCAGACCTTGCCTGCTCACCCTCATGGGGTGCAAGCACATAAAGGCTGGAACCCAAGGGCTAAACCACTCAGTGGAATCACAGAATCACTCAGGCTGGAAAAGCCCTGCAAGGCCATCGAGTCCAACCATCCCCAGTACCGCCCAGCCCACCAGTGACCCATGTCCCCAGGTGCCACATCCACACAGCTTTTAAATCCCTCCAGAGATGGGGACTCCACCACTGCCCCGGGCAGCTGTGCCAGGGCTGGACAAGCCTTTCAGTCAAGAAATTTTCCCTCATTTCCTCTAAATCTCCTCTGATGTGGCTTGAGGTAGTTTCCTCTCCTCCTGTCCCTGTTCCCTGGGAGCAGAGCCTGACCCCACTCCCCGGCTGCCCCCCTCCTGTCAGGGAGTTGTGGAGAGCCAGAAGGTCCCTCCTGAGCCTCCTTCTCTCCAGGCTGAGCCCCTTTCCCAGCTCCCTCAGCTGCCCCTCATCAGACTTGTGCTGCAGACCCTTCTCTGGACGTTGTCCCACATCATCAGCCATGTTGTCCCATAGGCTGGACCACCATGGATGAGTGAGATGCCTCTGCCCACCACGTCCCCATTCGTGGCTGTATCCCTCTGCCCAGAATGGAGCTGCACCCAGAACAGCAACCTCGTGGGAAGCCTTGGGGATGAGGCAGAGGGGGACAGCTGGTGCCACCTGTGCCCTGCTGGCCAAGGGACAGTTCAAAGGGAACCCACACTTCACAGGTCAGCAACAAGGAGAACCGATGGGACATGGACCTCTGCACCTGCAGCCCACGCAGGCAGCTCTTGCCCTGAGTTATCTGTGTGTATATTGCTCTGCCATAAATCAGGAGCCCTGACACTGTAATTTGTATCTGGGGAACCTGGAGCAATTACAAAATCAGCCCAAACACCATTTGTTTCACAAGATTTTGCCCTTAGTTAGCACTGTCGTTCTGCTTTAATTGCACTGTAATTAATTGCAACAAAACTGTTTGGAAAGTGCATGTGCACAGTGGAAAGGCTGGAATATTGCAACCTAACTCCTCTGTTGCAGCCACAAGCATAAAATCTGTCATCCTCTTCCCATACAACACTTGGCATTCATTTTACCACCCTGTATCCAGAGCATCTCCAAGGCCACTCAAAGCCAGACCAAGACTCATGGAGTGCAACTACTGACTAACCTCACATCCAGGGAAATTCAGGCTCAGAGAAGCTAATCTCTTTAGTTTCTCTTCAGACATGAGTAAGAGGGTCTAAATTGCCAGAAGTAAACCAAGCCTGGGCCCGGATGTAAATCACAACCCTGCAACACTCAGAGGCTCTCATCTTGCCTTGCAGCTCCCAAAGCCACCCAGCACCTTGAAGAGGCTGGGATCTGCCTCCTGTCCATGGAGGAGGCTGCCTCATCCATAAATTCAATGTGAAGCAACACCTCCCTAAAGACAGAAGGCAGTGAGAGTTTCAAGTGATGATGCCCCATCCCTGGAAATGTCCAAAGCCAGGCTGAACAGAGTTTGGAGCAACCTGGCATAGTGGAAGGTGTCCCTGCCCATTTCAGGGGTGTGGAATAGATGATCCTTAAGGTCCCTTTCAACCCAAACCATTCTAGGACAAAGGAAAGCCAATCTGACCCATTTCTGTCACAGACCATCCCTTTTCAGTATTTCCAGCATCCAGCTGTGGCATGGAGGTGCTAATCCCAGTTGAGGTGGGCTTCCAGAGCCCCCTCTCAGCTGGCACTCAGTCCCTCAGCACAGACCTTAACAGCAGCTGTGATGCAATCACTGGGCAGCCACTTGGAAATGAGAAGCCACCAAATGCATCCACAGCTGCCTCGAGTTCCACCCTCTGAATGATTATTTCTGTGCAGGGAAGGCAGCTGCACCAGAAGTCCCTGCAAGGCAGGGAGGAAGGTCTGGAGGGGACACAGGAGACAGGGATGAGCTGATGTGGCTCGTCTCCTCTCACCCCCTCAGTGAACAGCTGAGGCAATGACCTGGGGACATTCCCCATTTTGAAATGGCTCAACATTGAGAATAGAAACAATTTTTTATTTAGCTGAATAGTTTGCAGAAATATGCCTTTGCTTTTTTTTCCTCTTTGCTGCTTTCTTTTTCCAGTCTCTCTGCTCTCCTCTCCCCTCCTCTCTCCTCTCTCCCAGAGCCACAGGGTGGAGAAAGGGCCCAAATTTTGCACGAAGGCAGCAGTGGCAGCACAGGGGGCTGTGGATCCACCGCTCCAGCTGCCCACATGGCACCGTGGTGTGACACAGCCTAAGGAAATTCCATGGCAGAGGTGAGGATGCACCTGCTTGGAGGAGCTCATGGCAACAGGAATCAGGCAGGGACCAGGCCAGTAGCAGCGGGGGGGTCCAAAGGCAGCAGCAAAATGACTGGGATTATCCCAGCAGCAGTAACTCTGGAAGATCCAGCTGATCTAGGAGACCTCCCAGGCACATGCCTAGAGAGCCTGGGGTTTGGCTGAGGATCTGCTCCATCAGCTTCAACTCACCTTGGCAAAAGGTGCCCAGATACCATGGTGACGGGCTCGGCAGGGATAAACACTGAACATGGGTGTGGGTTGTTTGCATAGTTAGGAAGCTGGCTGGTCTCCATCCCTCCACCCTGCCTCCTCTCAGCAGTGCCAGGATGTCAATCCAAAGTGGTCTCCTTCCTCCTCCTGGGCTGGCTCATCCGCAGGCAACACGGAGGCACTTCCCAAACTGGTTCTCTGCTAGGCAGGGCAGGGTGGGGGACGGCAGCACGGCCTCTTCCCGAGAGGTGGAAGCCATTTGATGGTCACAACATCTGCCTGAACCCACACGGAGACAGCGCAGAGACTTTATGGTGTGGACATTCCCTCCTCCTCCTCTTCTGCAGCTGCCAAGAACATCAAGTCCCTTGCAAAACCAACAGCTGGGATATGGCATCCTTTTTGCCCCCTCAAAAAAAGTCACTCAGGACCACCACACACCCATTCCTTGGTGCAAGGGCATCCTTTTGAGGAATACGGAAGAAAGCAATCCAAGAGCAGCGAGAAATAAATCTACAATTAAGGCAAGCTGCTCACATGAGCGATACTTGAAAATTATGCAGACCTGTGAGCAACGTTGCCATCAGGCAGGCAGCTCCTCTCAGGCTTCCAGTAAGGAATAAAAAAGCTCTGACTAATATAAAGAGGCCTCCAAATCATTCTTGGCAGAAGCATCCCAGCCTCGGATCCCCTCCCTCTATTCATCACCAAAGCTCTCTCAGGCAAAGGAAAATAAACTGTGCTGCTACCTCGCTGATCCGACCTGCAGCAGGGTGCAGCTGGGTGCTGACTGCCCCTTCTCCAGCATTAAACACCAATATAATAGTGAATTTTATATATATATACACATATATATATATAAAAAAAATATTAATTTTTATATTGTATGTAAATTTATAATATACATTATACTCACACACAAAAAGATACATTATATGGGTGTATATATGTATAAATATATGTTGTGCTTATATAAATATATACACACACATATATATATAAAAAAAATATTAATTTTTATATTGTATGTAAATTTATAATATACATTATACTCACACACAAAAAGATACATTATATGGGTGTATATATGTATAAATATATGTTGTGCTTATATAAATATATACACACACATATATATATAAAAAAAATAATGCATATATCAATGGGAATAAGACCATGCAGATGAGAGCCAGGATGATTCTGCATTCCCATCGCCATCCTGCCAGGAAGGCAGGGGCATGGGCAGGGGCAGGGATGAGTCCTCCCATCACTGCATGCTTTTCCAGGATCATCCACACACACTCAGTAGTATCATGTTTCTCTGCGGTCTGAGATCCTTCACCTTTTCTAATTACTTCCAAGTGTATAAAGGCATTCCACCGGGGACACTTAATGGGAAAAAGACCAGGACTATGAAGTGGGCAGGGAAGACTCCAGTTTTGAAACTATTTTAATAACTTGTTATTTAATTAAGAGCAATAGCTCTGAAATTATGTCAGTGAAACTTGCTACTTATTTATTAATTAGAGGAGGAATTTCAAAGGAGGCAATGGGAGTTAGGTGCTGGACAGCCCCGGGCTCGCTGGAAAATCCCAGGTTTCTCCAGCTAATGCTTGCTCAGTGCTCAAACACGCTGGGTCTGACTCCTCATTGCCTGGCAGCTGAAGTAAACAGTGTGAAGCAGAGGCAAAAAGCGAGTGTTAAACGCTGCCTGTTCCAGAACAGGGGTTTGAAAAGTCTTTGTTGCAGTGGTGGGAGTGATGGAAGGCACTGGAAGATCAGGGAGAGACGACAGAGCATCTGCTCCACCTTTCCAGGAGTCTTGCTGGGCTGTCCTGGTGTGGATACATCAGGATATGTGCTGAGAAGCCTGTAAGAGGCTTGCTCTCTGGTGTGGGGTGCTGGAGATGCTGAAGGCACACGGAGTCGGCCGTGCCCATGGCATCGCTCCCTGCAAACAGGTCTCGGATAGACCCAGAAACATCAGAACCCTCCCAGGAGGAGAAATCCCTGTCCGATTCCACTTCCACCAAGCAGAAAGGAGGGGAAAGTCCTGTTCAGCCTCATTCCCCCAAATATTGCACCTGAGCAAACTGGAACGGGGTGCCACATCCCCTTTCTGAGGGCAGAACCAGCTGCACGTCCCCGCCTGACGGCGCCGAGTGTTTCTGTCCAGCCGGCACGCTCCGGGAAGCAGCGCCGGGATGGCCGAGGGCCGGTTCCTCCTCTGCGGAGCACATTCCTCCCCTCCTGTTTTCATTCAGCCCAACCTTAAACAAAACCGCCGCTGTTGTTTTTATCCGCGGCGCGGATCTGGGAATTGCCTACATGGGGTCAGGGGAGCTGGAGGGGGGATTTGTGCTGCTGAAACAGCGTTTCATCTCAAGAAGGAGCTGCTAAAAACGTAAGAGCTTAACCAGGTATAGCACACTGTCCTGCTGCATCCCATTTGCTAGTGAAGAAGCAAAAAGTTCCCAAGATAGACGGAGATTCGCACCCAGGATCCAGGTATGGGGTCTCCAGATAAAGGACCTGCGGCTTCCTCATGCAAGCAGTGCTTGCAGCGCCGAGCAGGTCGGCTTGAGCTGGGCTTAACCCTCCACCAAGCGTCAACCTCTTCCCAACCGTGCTTTCCCAGCATGTCTTTAATCACAATTTCTCTGCCAGCATTAAATCTGCCGAGACATTTTAACTATTTAAGAGGAGAATGAGATTTTTTCCCGCAAGTTTTCTGCAAAGAACAACTGAAACAAAAACTACTTCAACACAAATACTAACAACCAAGTATTAAAAACGTATAATAGAATAGATACTATTTTATATTATTACGGACCTATATTTCTATCTATTAGGTATTTCCATCTACTAACATATATTTCTATTAATATGTATTTCTATTCTATTCTATTCTATCCTAAATATTAATCAACCACCTCATCAGATCTCTTCTGCCTACCCAGCTGGACATACTGGCAGATCTGTTGTCGCACTGGTGTTTCCTATCTAAACCAAATAAACATATAACTAAGCTGGACTTGAAAAGAAAAAAAAAAAAACAGCCCCGCAAATTGAGAGGTTGTATCGTACAGGTGTTGATATACAGCCAAAATCTCCGGGCTTGGTAAAGATTCAAGATACCAAGCAGGGAAATCAGAAAGGGATTCACAGGTTTGAGTTCAAACAGCAATTAAGGACGCATGTAAATGGCGATAGATTAGTGCAGAGGATCGCTACGACGCGCCAAAGATTTCCAACACCAACACGATTAGCCTCTGAGCAATAAATTCAAGTGCCTTCCCCACCCCTCAATATCCTGCAAAAAGCCTTGGGGGTTGGGGGGGGGACGACGACGACGACTAAAAATCACATATTTCAGAAGCCAAAAATACAGCATGCAACTCACCTTCCCTCTCCAGGTGCCGACCCTCGTCCTGCCCTCGGCTGCCGTGGCTGCGCGGGGAATCCGGCAGCGTCGCTCCCCGGGTGTCTGCAGCCGAGCGGAGATTGTCATTGATTTGTGTGCAGAAAGTTAAGCCTTTCTAGGAGCGGTTGGGAGAATTCACTCCCACCACTCCCTCTAAACCAAAAGTATTTGGCACCGAGCCCTCCTCGTCCACCTGTACTACTAAGGTCTAAACAACACGCGGGACACGGACTGATTTTTACCGGATCTGTTCACGTTTCCTTTTTTAAACCGGCACACAAAGTTCTTCAGAAAAAAAAAACAACAAAACTTGGGGGTTTGTTGTGGGTTTGACTTTTTTTTCTTTTAATTTTTTTTTTTTTTTTTAAATCTCGTTTTTCTTAAAGCAGGTTTATCTCACCCTTTTTGTTCTCCACTCAGTGGGACAAGCTCCTTCCTGGTCTAACTGGCGACCCCCAATTTGCCCCCACCGAGGTCACTCTGTGGGTGACTTTGCTATGATCTGCTCCACTTCCCCTGCAAATCGTGCACCCACCTGAGACGGCTAAATCTGGGGAGGGGGGTGAAAATCACCTCTTTTGAAAAAGGAGCTGGGTATAATTTAACTAAAAAATCAGGTTTGTGCATCAATGACCCCAACGAGCAAGAAGATGGAAGCAAAGTATCTTCAAAGGGCGAGGCTGCTTACTCAAGTGCCCAGTCACTGAGTTGTCCTGGTGACAAGACCCCAACCCAGGTGTCCAATCCAAGGAATGAGCAACTGAAACACCTTCCCAAGTGCCCAGTGTGGGACTTCCAAGCCCCGCCCCAAGCACCCAGATTTGGAAGGCACCTCCTGGCCACCTCAGCCACACCAAACACCCAGCAATCCCATCCCACTCGCACCTCCTGTGGCCCCTGGCCACAAGGATGTCCCCAGAGGAGGATTCATCCCTCAGGAGCCCGTCCCGCAGCACGTGCCGTCTCCACTGCCACGGGCAGCCTCACCTGGCCAAGCCCAGCTCGCTGGCACGGGCACAACCCCAAAGGGTTGGCCATCATGTTCAGTGATAAATAACAGAGCTCTCTCCTCTCCTCCTCACTGGGTGCCCTGGGGAACAGCTCATGCTTGAGATTCTGCCCCAACCCAAGCGGTCACACTGAGTAAAACACAGCATTTAATGAAATACCAGTTTTTACTGGCGTAAGTATAATGACAACAGGGAAATACATGTCTTTGTTAATACAATAAACCCGACGAGAGCAGCTGGACACCGAGTTCCACGTTACATGCCTTTCTGATGGTTTCCCTTTAAAGAAGCACACTAAAAAAGAAACCCAAATCACAACCAAAATTGTTGATACAAGGGAAATCTTTCTGAAGTGCGAGGCAAAATCAAGTGTAAGATAGCCTGGGGCAACCTGGCACTCCCAGACACGGCTTGGAAGAGCTCCGTGCTCAGCGCACGGTTACTTTTGAAACTTTTATTGCACGCTTTCTCCGTCTGCAGGAAAAAAAATAAAAATGCTGTTTCCACCCCCACACCCAAACCACTATCTGCAGCTCCTCTGACTACTGGGTTTCTAAGGAGTGTCTGGGTAAATCAGTAAATGAAGTCGGAGCGAACAATGTGTCTGGCCCCAGATAAGGGCAGAGCAAAACTTGGGCAGCATCCAGTGACTGTCAAAGTCGGCATGGAGAAGAACACCAATTGCCACCCACTGCTTTTCCTGGTACTCCCATAGCCGGCATCCTCTGTGGGATGGGAGCACCCATGCAACCACCCACCCAAGCTCCTGAAGCACAAAACCAAGCAACCCTTCATTTCCCACAAAACCTACTCTTTTTTTTCCCCATCAAAAAGATTTTCTTTCATCAATCCACCAAAGCCAATGTGGTGAAGAAAAAATTACATCCATCCCCTGCTAGCAAAGCACATTGTTCATGGTGCTGATTCCCGAGATGGTTTTATAATCAGTGTATATGGAAAGGTCCTCAGCACCATGGAGGTGTCAGAGCATGCCCAGAGAAGGAAATGGGGCTGGGGAAAGGTCTGGAGCACCAGGAGCGGCTGAGGGAGCTGGGAAAGGGGCTCAGCCTGGAGAAAAGGAGGCTAAGGGGGGACCTTCTGGCTCTGCACAACTGCCTGACAGGAGGGGGCAGCTGGGGGAGGTCAGACTCTGCTCCCAGGGAACAAGGGACAGGAGAGGAAACAGCCTCAAGGTGTGCCAGAGAAGGCTTAGATTGGATATTAGGGAAAACTTCTTCACTGAAAGGGTTGTCAGGCACTGGCACAGGCTGCCCAGGGCAGTGGTAGAGTCCCCATCCCTGGAGGACCAGGGTATGAGAAAGACATGTGGATGTGGCACTTGGGGACATGGGTCAGTGGTGGCCTTGGCAGAGCTGGGGGAACAGCTGGACTTTATGGTCTTAAAGGGCTCTTCCAACCTAAATTATTCCAACCCCAAATTCTTGCAAGCCAAACCCAGTCTGTTCATACAGAAAAATACCTGGGTGTGGACCATGAGAATTGAAACATCTCAGTGACAACTTTGAGTACAAAACCACTGTAGACCAATTAAGTCTTCACTGAACCCTGGAAATTATTTGCCCTTTTCTGTATGAAATTAGTTTCCTTTTTTTTTTTGATCACTGTTAATGGAAGCTTCAACAGGCCTCCTACACTAAAAAGGAGAAGAGACTAAAGTACTTCTAAGAGGGTGTGAAATAAGAACAGCAGAAAAAAGAGGAGAAAGGTTTGTGCCAGACCCCACCTTGATTCACAAGGACAACAGGAAACACCTAGTAAAATATATAATAGAAAAGGTTGCAATGATTGCTTATCCCAGATGAGGAAAACTCTAATCACAAGCATATTGAATTAAAAGCTTTCCAGAAGAAAGAGCACTTGAAGGATGCGTGTCTAACCAGAAAAAATAAATTAGCATCAAATGTAAAGACTTTCATGGGCAAAATAAGTTTTGACACAGTTTGGGGGTTTTGTTTTTGGTTTGTGAATTTGTACAATATTTTCCTTTCGCACCTCAGTTTTTCAGGCCAGTTTTAAAGTTTTTCTAGTTGGAGCCCAATAATCAGCTTCAGTGAATACAGCTCTCTGAGAGCCAGAGGAAGATATTTTTTGCAACGAGATTTGCTGCATCAGTCACATTTTTCAAAGGAAAACAATCTTCTTCCTCCAACATCCCTATTTCATTGCCAAAACACGGTGCTAAAAAGAATACCTTTTTTTCTTTAATACCTTTATTTCTTTTCGTAAGAAATAGAACCCAGCAAAGTATTTCCCCCCTATTTCTCACAGAAGATGCCTGCGAATGGGAAACTTGGAAAAGCCTGGAGAGGTTTCCTCCAAGGGGTCCATCCCACACCCCCTCAGTGTTTTCATTTGCACTGGTGCATATCCCCATTAACTTCAACATGGCAAGAAAGTCAAGCCTCGCCTAAGTGCTTCCAAATGTTGATTCTAAAGGTGATAGAGAAAGGCCAAGGAAGAGATGTGAGCCCACAATCCTGACCAACACCTTCATCGCTGGGGCACCAGCAGGGCAGGAGGGAGTAGGACGGGGACACCACCCAACTTGTTCAAGGTCTCTGTGCTCGTGGCGCAGGGATGAGCCGCTGGTTTTCCGTTTTTAAGAGGGAACTGTGGACCTTGGGAAAGGGTGAATGGGTGAGTTCGTGAAAGACATTTCCTTGCTAGCAGCCCCCCACCCTGCAGGTGAGGAGCAGTTTCCAGCAAGAGGCTGAATTACCAGCTGCCTCATGCCACAGACTGGGCAGATTCACTGGTTCAGGCTGTGTACACGTCCAAAGCTGCTGCTGCCATTACAACCTTACCCAAAAAACCAAAAAGCTCTAAAGGAAATCAGTGAAAACCAATGTTGATTAAGTGCTTTGCTTAAACAATCTCAGTGATTTCATATTTGAAACCTTGATGGTTGTAATCCAGATTGATCCTGAGGGATCCCCAGTGCTTTGTTCTGGAAAGCAGAAGTCCATGAGGCTCCACTGTCTCCAGTGGAAACACAGTCAGTTGTGGTACCCAGAGTCTTTCTCCAGGAATGAAAGCACAGGTGGATTTCTTTCAAGAAACGGGGCTGGATGGAGCCAAGGTGATATTGAACAGGTGTATGTGTACATGTATTTACACAATATATGTGCAACTACATGGAAGGATTTTTCCAGATCATATGGCTTGAGAAACTCTTGAAAGAGCTGCTCCCCCTGACCTCCCCCTGACCTGGAAATGCAGCCTCCTCTGCGCCCCACAGTTCCCAGTCCTTCTTGATCCACAGTTCCCAGTCTTTTTTGGTCCCTTGAAGCTTCAGGGTATGAAAAAGAGCCTACATCAGCAAGAACATGGCAAAATTTCTGCACAAACTTTCAATTACACCTGTAATTGTTTGGATGACACATGCCTGCAGGCAACATCCTGGTCATAAGAACCCCAGAATGGTTTAGGTTGGGAGAGACTTTCAAGACCATCTTGTTCCAACGCCCCTGTCATGGGCAGGGACACCTTCCACTAGCCTAGTCACTTTACTTGCTTTTAATGCTTCAGTCCTCCCTTTCTCTTCATTGGGAAAGATTTTTGAGCCTGCTCAGCTCATGTTGGTGCAGAGCTGGGAGTCGGTGAGGCCAACTAAAAATAAATGGTGATAACATGAAATCTAAACACAAATGGATCTTAATAATAAAAGGCATTATGTGGGTCAAAGACCCTCTCTGCACAGCTTGATGGCTTGGCACAGAATTTATGTCTCATGCTTCAGGGCAGCTGAAGCTGGGTGAGATGAAACCCCCACGGAGGTTCAGACCACACAGAGCTTCTGAACGTCCACTTTACGTGTGCCACCATCCCCAATGCCAAAAAACCTCCCCAGCACCCCACACCAAATTTGAGATGGGTGGCAAAAACCCAAACAGTCTGCTGCAGGACAGAAGGGAGGTGCTGGAGAGCAACTGCAAAGACTCAGATGCTGCTGGCTGCTGCAGAGAGCAGCCTGACCTCCACACCACAATCACTTCAAACCTCCCTGTGCAATTTACAGCCCCGGCTGCAATTTTGAAACAGTTTCCCTGCCTCGCAATTTCTCGATGGGTTATTTTTGCTTTGCTCTCACACAAAATGACCACTGGCTGGGTCCCCTCGCACCATCCCACATGTGGACGAGCTAAGGACAACCAAGCCAATGGCCTATCATGCCCAGCATTTCAGTCTCCAAGCATTGGTAACCCTCTGCCCAGACCACTTGCTTTCTTTCCCAAACTGGAAAGTTATCCTTACCCAGGAATAAGAAATTCCACAGAAGCTCCCTGATGTAGGTGGAAACAATCCCTTTTGCTTTCGAAAGCCATGGATGAGGCCACAGCTCCTTGCAGAGCATCACGTTAATACTGAGAGGCAAATGAACCATTTTACTTCTCCTAGCTGATAAAAAAAAATAAAAATGCAGCTGACCTGATTTACCTTTCTGATAATGTATTTAAAAAAATGCTCCCAGGCTCAGGACTTCGCCAGCTGAGATTTCAGACGAAAAGAGACTGTTTGTGTCATGACCACAACCTTCTGAAAAATGCCCCTTTAGATGGGAAAGCTCACAAGACCCTCAGGTATAATGATCTCAGCTATATCAATAACCACATTTCGGCAGATTCATTATCCGCTCGCCAGCCCGCCCGGCCGCGCCGCGAAGGATGGAGCGAGAAAGGAAAACATTGAATTCAGCCCTTCTTCCCACTGAAAAAAAAAAAAAAAAAAAAAAAAAAATTGACATTGTGGGGTCATTCTTTTCCTTAGCAAAAGCTGGGCTTTTATTTCCGCTGCTTTCACGCCGTACTCGGGAGGGAGGACCTGAGCTCCACAACAATATTGAGCACGGCCGATCAATCCCCCTTCGGTGGGTGCACGAGTATTCTCCTGCACAGCTCTCATCTTTGCTCCCCAAGCATCCTCATCCCTTGCCGTCCCAAACTTTACAGCAGAACATTTTTGTTTCGTTGCCTGTTGCCCTCACAACATTCGCTCCATTATTCGAGATTTTAGCATCCGTCACTCCGTTTTTCAAGATTTCGACATCCATGTTAAATCTACTCATGGATTTCAGACCAGACTTCATAGGAAATTTAGGCTACAAGACAAAGGTTTATTTCGTATTGGTATTTTCAGGCAACAGGGACCGTTATGATCATGTATTCTGCCCTCCAGCTTCATACAAAATAAAATACTTCACCCAGTAATTTCTGCAGCAAGGCTCTCCTTCCTGCCTGCCCTCCAGCATTTAAAAGCAGAGGCAATGTTGGCTGCTAGATTTCAAATCAAGGGGGCTTGCCCTGATCCTTTGGCAAGTGTTTCTAGAAGTTTATTAGTCTCATTATAAAAAAATTTGCACTTTTTTTCCTTTTCCTTTTTTGCCTGGACATGTTTAGCTCTAGTTTCCAAGCATATCATCACACCAAGCCTTTTTCTGCTAAAGAAAACAGTTTGCCTCTCTTCCCAAAGTGGAGATTGGAAGGCTACAATCCTATGAGTAAGGATGTGAGCACTGCCCTTCCAGAGTATCTCACAACAGAATCCTGGAATGGTTTGGGTTGGAAGAGACCTTTTAAGTTCATCTTGTCCCACCCCCTGCCAGGGCAGGGACACCTTCCACTATCCCAGGTTGCTCCAAGCCCCAGCCAACCTGGCCTTGGACACTTCCAGGGATGGGGCAGTCACAGCTGCTCTGGACAACCTCTGCCAGGGCCTCACCACCTTAACAGACAAGAATTCTTTCCCAATATCCCATCTAACCCTGCCCTCTGGCACTGGGAAGCCATTCCCCCTTGTCCTGTCCCTCCATGCCTTGTCCCAAGTCCCTCTCCAGCTCTCCCGGAGCCCCTTTAGGCACTGGCAGGGGCTCTGAGGTCTCCCTGGAGCCTTCTCTTCTGCAGGTGAACAGCCCCAGCTCTCCCAGCCTGGCTGCAGAGCAGAGGGGCTCCAGCCCTCGGAGGCTCCATGGCCTCCTCTGGGCTCATTGCAGCAGCTCCATGTCCTCCTTATATCAGGAGTCCCAGAGCTGGACACAGGACTCCAGGTGGGGTCACCCCAGAGTGAAGCAGAAGCAGCCCCTGGAAGATCTCTGCCCTACCACTGAGTGCATCTGCCCTCCCTGCCACAAGCTGTGGGATCCATTGTTGCAACAACCCACGGCTGGGGAAACAGCAGGAAAGGAAAATGGCAAAGGTAAGACTGGAGAAAGAAATGGCAGCTCTGTCTTAGGTAAGGGGAGAGAGCAAGCAGCCACAGACTGCTAGGAGACATGAGGGCTTGTACATCCAGGGATGATTAACCTAAAATTAGCATGCCAGCATGGAGGTGGGGGGGTTAATAGATAGCTTGAGATGTAGAATGGTCACAACTTCAAAAAATCTCAAAGTTTTGGGAGCAAATCTCATCCTTTGTGGAAGGGCTGAGAGGTCTGATAGTTTTGGAGCTCTTGGAGGCAGCTCAGCAAATTCATAACTCTTCCTTAACAAATGCAAAGCAATGGAGGGCAGGGAGAGGAATTTCTGGTCCTCAGGCATCTTCCAGGGTCCTGCGCTGTGTCAAGCCAAGGAAGGGCCCTCCCAGCAATGGGGGCAACACAGCAGAGGCTTCTCCTCTGTGCAGAGCCACGGGGCAAAGCCTGCAACATGTTCAGCTGCGCACGGGAAGGGACGGCGAACAGTCCTGGCAATATTGTAATGCCTCTGTATAAACCAGCAGCGCAGCCTCAGACGGGGAGAAAAGTAATGATGCAGAAAAGGCAAGAAGTGTTCAATCAATACTTCTGCTCTGCATCTGGGAAGAAGGCAGGATGAGGTGCCTGTACCACACGAGGAGGATGAAGTACTTTGCAGCCCATTAGTAACCAAGGAGGTTGTTAAACAGCATCTACCAGCGATAAACAATTTTAAATCAGCAGGCCTGGATAACTTGCTCCCAAGAGCCCTCCAACAGCTGGCTGAGAAGCTCTCTGGCCTGCTGATGTTAATATTTAATAAATCTTGGAATACCAGGGAAGATACAGACAGCTGGAAGCATGCAAATGCTGCGCTGATCTGCTAAAGGGGCAAGTGGGATGGCCTGATGAACAGGTTGGCTTGCCTGCCATCAGTCACGGGTAAAATAATGGGAACCCTCTCGAGAGTCACCCAGAAGAGGAATTAAAGGATGGAAACACAGCTCATGTTTGTCAGAGAGGTTCTGCGGCCAACACACCATGTCAAACAAAGCTGATTTCGTTCTTTGAGTAGATTACAAGTTTGGTTAATAAAGATAATTGCTTAGAGATAATATACATATGCTTTTGTACGGCATTTGATTCACTGTGGCGTGGCACGTTGATTACAAAACGAGCACTGCACTAGGAGAATAAAGCACATGTGCAGGGGACTGGGAGGTGATCCCAACAAAAAAACTGTCAGAGGGGAATCGGGCTGTTTCCAGGGGGATCTCACAATGCTCAATCCCAGCTCCAATATTCAGCATTTTCTTATCTGGAGGCAAATATAACATTGCTGCTGATAAATCAGCTGTGTGCTACACAAACAGGAGAGGCCAAGCCATCTGAGCAGAGCAGAGACAGTGACAGCCCAGCACCCGGCTGGAGTCATCACTGCACCTCAGAGAGCAAGAGGAAGGGGACAGGCAGGGAAAAACAAAGGTGGGATGCTCAGCATCAGGGCGGTGATGCTGCAGCAAGCATGGTGGGGACCACATGCCCACAGAGAGATGCGGACCCCTGGCTCAGCAGGAGGGCAGCAGGTTGGATGTCACACATTCCTAAGGAAAAATTCTTGGTCTGGGTGTCAGGAAGTAAATCAGAGCCTGGCATGAGAGGGGCTGGGATGAATGACTCCATCCTGCAGGACGCTGCAGCATCTGGGGCTGGATACTGCCCAGGAAAGGATGCATGACCCAGACCAGCCCTTTCCGTGCTTATTCTGACACTGACCTTTGTGACCCTGAGGAAATCAACTAAAGCCTGAACCAACTTTTTCTAACAGGAATATCCCATCTGGCCTTTTGCAGCCCTGAGCTTTATCTGGCCCTTGGGAAAACTCCACGCATGGGTGAACACCTCAGTGACCCCCTCAAGGAAAGTGCAGAGGTACAGGCAGTGACATCCCTGTGGGCAGCCTGCAGACTTGGACACCTAGGACTGTTTGCTGCTCCAGACCCTGAAATCCAGCTGAAAGAAAAGGTTTTTAGCAACCTTTAGCAAGCCTAAATGCTCAAACAACCCTACGTGAAGCAGCTTCGCTGCATCGTAGTTACACCAGTATCACTTACGCTACCCCCAGCACCCTCTTAAGCAGCATCTCTTCTTTTTTCTGAGGCATCA
This sequence comes from Amblyornis subalaris, assembly GCA_018881555.1. NCBI lineage: Eukaryota > Metazoa > Chordata > Aves > Passeriformes > Ptilonorhynchidae > Amblyornis > Amblyornis subalaris. Next base: position 326,974 of record JACAXG010000279.1, on the reverse strand, counting down.
TCAATTCAATTCAAATTTGTTTTGGTTTACTTCTACTCTTCCATCCTAGAAAACCAGAAGTTACTCATATTCACAAGGGGCACATGGTGTGTAGGAAAAGCTGCTCATCCCGGCCATGGCCAGCCAACATCCATCCCTTGCTTGGGTGGATGCTGGAGACGAGATGTGGGGCTCAGCAAGTTCATAGGAGAGTGCATTTCTCTAGGTTCAGCGCAGAAGAGGGCCCTGAGGGAGAGAGGAGAGTGCATGCCCACCGGCTTAAGTGTGTCCCTAATTCTCAAACCCCAAGGGCAGGTCCATGTCTTTGGTTTTCAGGGCAACGCAGGAGCAAGAAACAGGTCCCTGGTGATTTGGACACACCAAGCCAGGTCACAGGAGCAGCGTTTCTCGCCCAGCCTGCCCTTGTGTCTTCTCCTGGATCTGGAACGGCAGTCTGGTACCTTCTCTTCCTGCTGCTTCTGCAGTTGCCTTGGAAGGGACCAGATCTGCTCAGCCATGCAAAGCATGAGGAGAAACCTCTCCATCTCAAGAGCCAGGAAAGCCCTGATCGATGTCATGACCACATCAGGCACAAAAGGGTTGGGCACCTCATGGAGGTCCCTGGAGCAGAAAGGATGGGGAGGAGGGTCTCACACTGCACTGACTCTCTGGCACCTCCTGGGGAGGACCCCAGTGGTCCCCTGGAGAGTGATCTGGGAGGTTTGCTGCCAAATCCCAGCCAGAGCCAAGCTCAAAGGATTACTCAGCTCCACATGCACCAACGTAGCGAAGGTGGGCAACGGTCTCTGTAAAACAGCCTTACAGAAAAGCTACCATTTTTTTCATCTCAAGTTTTCTCTCCTCCTGAATCCCATTCAAGGAAAAATCTAGCTTCCAACCTATTTTTTTCCATCTGTTAGGATTTGCAGAGGGCTTCTTAACACGGCACATATCCTAAACATTCAGAGCTTCCCATGGGAACTGGAGATAAAGTCTGGCTAAGGGCCAGACTGGCCTCATGTTTCCATTTGACTCTGCCACTAGCTAGTGACGGAGAACCTGCTGCTCACAACGTTCCTCAAGGGCTCCTCTGACTGCTCTTGCTCCGGGGACACAATGAGGTCAACAATCCAAATCCCAAATGTTTAACCCAAACAGGCGCCATCCATCAACACCTGAGCAGTGGATTAGAATACGTTGTTATTGCTGAAGGTGAATTGAAGGGATAAGGCATTAAATCAAGAGTCTTACCTAATGCTAGACATTACAAAATGTTTCAACTTTTGCCAAAAGGAAAAAAAAAAAAAAAAAGCCAGCTTGTCTTAACATCACTGAATGTCAACCAACACAGTTTTGGTGAGGTGATCCAAACCAAAGGTGAAGCCTTCTTCAACAATGCTGCAGCTACCTTGTTGGGATGTCCAGATGCAAGGTAAAAAACAGGAGCCCATCCAAAAAAGACCACCTGGGGTCTCATCTGAAAATAGTACTGGGAAGGTGCAGCAGGTACCAGACAAAGCCCCTCGACTCAGAATCGTCTTCCCTGTTGTGGCTCCCATACCCAAACCGTCAGGAGCTCACAGGACTTCATCTCTCCCAAGAGTCACCAATTTTGATTGCCTCTTCAATCTCACCTAAATTTATTTGCCTCGTCTCTGGAAACATTCAAGGACAGGTTGGATTTGGCTTTGAGCAACCTCGTGTAGTGCAAGGTGTCCCTGCCCATAGCAGGGGGTTAGAATGAGATGAGCTTCAAGGTCCTTTCCCACCCAAACCATTCCGGGATTCTGTGCACTAAAGGGGGGATAGGATCACCACAGCATCACTCTCGAGCACGCCTGTAAATATCTGTGCTTGGCACAAAGCCCTTGGTGGGTGAGAGCCCTGCCAGGGAATGCCCCACTGCCTCGCCTGCCTCCCACCTTCTCTTCCTCCCTGGCTCTGCATCCATGAGCAGCCAGGGTGAGGAGCACAGCGTAACCACAACTACTCCAATCCCTCCAAAAAAGGTATTACCTCCACTCCCACCTTCCTCCTCGCCTCCAGCTCAGCTCCCCGGGACAGCCTGTTTTTCCTCCACCACAATTAACACCCGGCGAGGCAGAACATCCCCCCCCCCCCCCCCCCCCCCCCCCCCCCCCCCCCCCCCCCCCCGCTCCAGTCAAGCCCGAGGGAGGGTGCAGCCAGAGTAAATTACTTAGAAGAGAAGGGAAAAAAAAATAAAATTAAATAACCACAGCAGACAAAGGCTTCTTGTCTTAAAACCCTTACTCAGCCAGCACACGGGGCAGGCTGGCACCGCGCTCAGGTGATGCTGTGTGAGCAGGGGCTGTGCCGGGGTTGGCCTGGGCACCCCTTCGCATCACCCTCCCAAACTCAGCAACAGGGACCCCCAGTGCTCACCCAGGCACCCAGTCTTTAGAGGATGGGTAGGACCCAAGATTTCACAGTGAGAGACATGTGCAAGACCTGAAAGGTTTGGCTCTCGACTGCTCCAGCGGGACGTGATTTTTTCAATAGGTTGAACTTGTAATTGCATATTTTTCTCCCCGATATGAAAAAAAAAAGGAAGGAGGAGGAGGACTAGAATGGACTCATTTATCAAGTGCAGCCAAACACTAGGCTGGACCCAGAGTCAAGTGACACTTTGTATAATGGCATTCCAGTTTGTTCTCCTAAATAATTTCAATTTTAATGAGTCCCTTTTGCTCCAGCACTTGTTTGTAGCCCCCACACTTTCTCAGGTCCTTCTGAGCTTTAATTTGATTTTTTAAAATTCCCAGTGTAATATTTTTATTAACAAAAAGAAAAAAGAAAAGCAGGCTTGCTTCCCTCCTGCCTTACATGGGAGCAGGTAATGAATCTCTGAGCACAGGAGTCATCCCGGCTCTTATCTCCATGGCCTTGCTGTTCCCAAGCCTACTTATTTAAAAAACTCCCCCATCATGAGATAATGGGAACAGAGAAAGTCGGCAAAGAAACAAAAAGGCAATCAGGAGCTTTACAGAAGCAGGGGAGCACCGTGATTTCTGCCTGTTCTTCTCCTGCTGGGACAGGTCTTTAGGTCAGGATACTGTAAATGAGAAGAAGTCACTTCAGGGAGTGTAATCATGAGAGATGTGCTCTACATCAAAAAGCTATTTTGCAGTGCCTGGTCTTGCTAAAGGCTCCTCCATTTGGGCCATGTTCAGCTTGCTGTCAAAGTGGTGGCAGCCCAGACCTTGCACCTCCCGTGCTGGTGGTGGGGTGGCTTGGCCAGGTCAGCTGGGGGTAAATTGCACCCAAATACCACCCTCTCCAGGCTGAGGTGGTGGTCCTGGCTGTGGTGGGTCCCTGGGGAAGGGCAGTGGGGCTCTGATCCTGTAGCAAACCTGCGTGGGCCAGAGTTGGCCCCATCAGCCACAACACAGCGGGGGGTGAGGGCACTTCCAGGCCTTTTCAACACAAATTCTGACTCATCCAAAGACCAAGTCGCACCTACACAGCCTACTCCTGGAGGTTCCTTGAGCTAAAAGGTGTGTGGGTGCAGTGAAAACCCTCCAGAAATCTCAGCAAAAGAGTGGGAACCAAAAGCTGCCGGCAGCATCTTCCCTTGCCCACCTCTGAACCCCATCACCACAGGCTCCTGCTCCTGGTGGGGACAGCGTGGTGGCCTGCCAAGCGGCCCCACGCCTCACCACGACACCCCCTCAGTCCGAGTGCCAGAGCAAGCAGTGTCCCTGCTGAAGGACGGAGCAGCAACGGCTGAAACAGTCGGGAGGAGGGAAGGGGAGATGCACAGTCAGGAGGAGGGGGTGAGAGACGGACAGTCAGGAATTGGGGATGAGAGATGGACAGCCAGGAGGAGGGAGTGAGAGATGCTGGGGGCCCCACGCGTCCACTCCCCCGTGTGAGCCCAACGAGTCTCATTAACAGGGAGGACTTTGTTCTGCAGCTGGGTGGGATGCGGCTGGGGGATGCAGGAGGGGAGACACAAGGAATCCTGACCCTTTGGGGCAAGGAGGCACGTGGGAAGAGCCCTGGAAAGGTGACAGGCCCTGGAGGAGCCTGCAGCCTAAGCCAGGTTAGGGGTGGGGTGGCACTGGTGGAGATGTCTAGGACAAGGTGACCCAGCCAGTCCATCCCCTCTCGGATTCTCTCCCCAACACTCCAGGGCTGTGCAAGAAAAGAACCACCAAACACTTAAGAGACAAGTCAGAAAAGGAGCATCTCCAGTCCACACAGTTTCACTAGGAGACAGGACACAGGAGAGTTTATAACGAAGACTATCCAAAAGGAAGGCTTGGCTTAAAAACCTGCAAAACCTCAGCAAAACTGGTTAAAACATCAGCCTAACCAGGCTCAGCACAGCTCTCTCCTTCGGACTGGGGAAACAAATGTTACAGGTTTATATACACTAATTTATTTCTACCCATTTAACAAATTAATGTGTGCCTCCCATCCCCCTTCCCTGGAGCAGCAGGCTCTGCAGCTCAGAGCCCGTGATACTCCTACTTCCCAAAGCCTTGGAGATATGCTTGACCTTCACCACTGCCCTGCTTTAATTTCCGGCCTCCCTTTGCTAACCCTCCCTGATGGAACTCTGCCAGGCTCTCTCCCTCCCCTGAGACCATCCTTGCTGCTATTTTGCTTGGGTTTTAATCACCTTCTACTTTGATGCCTCCACTTCAATGTTTCACAGCCTTCCCCCGTGCTGTGCCATCTCACCGGCCTTTTTGGGAGTACCAGATGGACCAGCCAGATTACTCTTAGGAAATATCTACTCTTTTCTTGGTTTCTTCGCTACCCTGGGAAAAGCTTCAAAGCCACTCTCCCTGCTGGCAGGATTCCTGGGAGAAAAGCTCCGTGGACAAGGCCAGCAATCACAGAGTCACAGAATGGTTTGGGTTGGAAGAGACCTTAAAAGTCCATCTCATTCCAACTCCCTGCCATAGGCAGGGACACCTTCGCCTACCCCAGGTTGCTCCAAGCTCCACCCAACCTGGCCTGGAACACTTCCAGGGATGGAGCAGTCACAGCTGCTCTGGGAAACCTGTGACGGGGCCTCACCACCCTCACAGACAAGAATTCCTTCCCAATCTCAAAACTAACCCTGCCCTCTGGCACTGGGAAGCCATTCTCCCTTCTCCTGTCTCTCCATCCCTCATCCAAAGTCCCTCTCCAGCTCTCCTGGAGCCCCTTTAGGCACTGGCAGGAGCTCTAAGACCTTCCCAGAGCCTTCTCCTCTCCAGGTTGAACTCTTCAACTCTCCATGCCCAAGCAGCTTGGCATTATGGCTTTAGGTCACATCCAGGGTTCACCAATTGCCCTAAACAGCCCAACACCCACAGGCTGATGCACCAAACCCCAGCTGTGCTTCCAAGAAGGTGCTGTTTCAACTCCCACAAGCTCAAGGTTGTTTTAAGCCCCTGAATAAAGAGTAATCTCTCTTCCAGGTCTCATTTTGTTTTTGTTACCATTCCCAAACAACATCCAAGCCTTATCTGAGTGTTAAATTCCCGGCTTTGGAGGCATCCCCTGGCAGCCAGTTTCACAGAATCAACCCAAGGGGAAAACATTTTCTCATGGACACGGCTGCTTCCTTAAACAGACCCTGTGTTATGAGATAGGGAGATCAGAAACATCCAGCGTACTTTCTCTGGCCACTCATTAGCTTAGAGATCCCCTTTTCCCTGCCTCTGTTTGGCTCTAAGCCTCCCCCACAGCTTTTTCCAGCTTCTCTCTCGGTGATTTTTTCCTCTGGCTGGTAATTGTTCTCATTGCCCTTGGCTCACAGATGGTCCTTGGAGAGCTCACTGTTGATGTGGTGCCAGCTCTGCTCCATTCTAGCTCATAAAGGGCATTAGGAGACCAGCTACCACTCAGCAGAGACCTTTCCTCTGCTCCATCTGCCTTCCATACCCAAGCAATCACTGGAAAAGGGTTTGCTCACCAGAGCTGCCGCAGCTGGGCAATGTCTCGGTCCCATCCCAGCATCCAGGTCACCCTCCAGCCCCTCTGCCCCCCACACTAAGCCTCTCCATTCTATCTGGATCTCCCTACCCACCCTTCCTCCTTGACGTCTCTCCTGCCATGCAGCTGACTCACTTCCCCTTCTCCAAACCTCTCCTTCAAGCTTTCCCATCCCCTTTGGCTTGGGAGCGCCTCTGCAGTCCCAGTCCCAGCAAACCTCACCCACAGAGGGGTCTCCTGTGCTCATGGAGCAGTCCCTGGGCTGAAATTCTTTATGCTGAGGGTGGTGAGGCCCTGGCACAGGTTTCCCAGAGCAGCTGTAGCTGCCCTATCCCTGGAAGTGTCCGAGGCCAGGTTGGATGGGGTTTGGAGCAACCTGATTTAGTGGAAGGTGCCCCTGCCCATGGCAGGGGGCTGGACTCAACAGCCTTTAAAGGTCCCTTCCAACATAAACCATTCTGTGATTCCAGCCCCTGGGCCCCAGCCCTGCTCCACGGGGACAAACTGGACAGCCACCCAGGCAGGATGGATGTGAGTGGAAGAAAACAAGGGGGGAAAAAACACGGCAGAGCAGAGAGGAGGTGAAAGGAGGTCTTATTTTTCACCAAGCCAAGTTGTTTTTGGAGGCACAGACACTGGGTCCATTCATGAAGCAGCTAAGTGCAGGGTTTTCAACGGAAACAATGAATTAACGAGGATGAGCAGCAACAGGATAAATGACCTTTTTCCTGCCTCCCAAAGTGTCCTGTTTCTTTCCTAACCAAGCAGCCAACAGCTCATTTAGCTTCAAGGCACTCAGCCCCAGCGACCTGGTGCCTCCAGAGAAGTCCAAGGGCTTAGAGAGGAGCATTCCACAGAGGAACCTCCTTCCCCGTGGCTGCACGCCCTTCCCACTCAAACCCATGGGAGACAGAGGCTGCAGAGCACCCCACATGGCACTGTGGGTGTGAAGAATGGGTACTGCCATCCAGCAAGCCCCATGGCCAAAACCAAGGCATCATGGAATGATGCTGCATCAGAGAAATTTCGGACTGGACGTCAGGAACCACCCACAGGGTGGTCAGGTACTGGAACAGGCTCCTGTGGGATCCCTGCTCCTCAGGGATGCAGGCACAGCCCCAAGCCGGACAGAGTTCATGAAGCATCTGGATGATGCTCTTAAGTTTTGCATGGTCCTGCAAGGAGCAGGGAGTTGGACTCAATGATCCTTATGGGCTCCTTCCAATTTAGAACAACAGGATTGTTGAGGTTGGAAAAGCCCTCCAAGACCATCAAATCCAGCCATTTCCCCAGCACTGCCAAGGCCACCACTGACCCATGTCCCCAAGTGCCACATCCACATGGCTTACAAATCCCTCCAAGGATAGGGACTCCACCACTGCCCTGGGCAGCCTGTACCAGGGCTGGACAGCCCTTTCCATGAAGAAATTTTCCCTAATATCCAACCTAAACCTTCCCTGGCTGCCCCCTCCAGTCAGGGAGTTGTGGAGAGCCAGAAGATCCCCCCTGAGCCTCCTTTTCTCCAGGCTGAGCCCCCCCAGCTCCCTCAGCCGCTCCTGGTGCTCCAGACCCTTCTCCAGCTCCATTCCCTTCCCCGGACACACAACTTAAGACATTCTATGATATCCATGATTCTACAATCAGCGCCCTGAACACCAAACCAGTGGGACCCAACTGAACCCATCCATGGGAAAAACTGAGAACCCAGTACCTTTCACCAGTCTGCAATTTGGCTTCAAAGGCACAGAAGGAAAGTGGTTTGACTTTCAGTTTCTGCTATCTCAAAATCTACCAGAGGGATACGCTACCCTATGCTAACATAACGGATTAAAGCAGAAGATAAAATGCTGTTCCATTATCTATTTATTAAAAGCACCACTTGAACTGCTTTTATTCAGTGTATGTCTCCTAGTAAAGAGGCACTCCTTGACGGTGTAAATCAGCGAGCAATTGTGTTTTAACAGCCTTTAGAATGGCATTTCCCCACGCTTTTAGACGGACTATCAGACAGAAAACCTCTTCCAAAACTCACTTACTGTAACAGGCGAGATCACAGAGCTCTTTACTGCTCCTCTACCACCAAGACAAATACAAAATGGGCTTCTAAAACTCACAAAGCAGAGATCATTCCCATTTCTGCTGCATGAATATCCTTAATGACAGGACAAAATAAATAATTTTGTTAGCAGGGGAGAACTGTGCAGCTCCCACTGACAGATGGGGCTTCTGGTAGGCGATGAAATGCAGGCTGCAGCTCCCAGCCCAACGATGCCACCTCTGTGGTAGCTGTGGGTTCTGTGGGAATCAGCTCTTACAGAGCCAGAAGGGATGAAGCCACTTCGAATCTAGCAGTTCTCTGAGCAAAAGGGGAAGAAGTGATGCCAAACTTCCAGCAAAAGATTTCAGGTATGAATACAGCAATACACGTGAACTACAAAACAAAAGGGAGGCTGTTGGATTCTCTCTGCTTCACCAGAATAAATCAGGCTTTTGCTTGGTTGAAGGTATTTTTCCATGCCAAGAAATATTGCCCCTTATTTTTGCCAGGCTCTGCTGCTTTGATATTCTAATTTTATTTACAAAGTGTTTCGATAAAGAAACCTGGAGCAAGAGCATTCATGAGCTGGCTATAATTTAAATGAAATGCTAGTGGAAGACAAGCACAGCAAGCTTCACCCTGAGCTGTGGAAGTCAACAGAGTCTCCACTGTGGAGACGTGAGCAAATGTCAGATCTGTGGAGGAGAGGGAAAGGGATGTAGCCACATGCATGGGGAAGGATACCCATGGTCTGGAAACTATGTGAGTGAGTGGATGGATGGATGGATGGATGGACGGATGGATGGATGGATGGGTGGATGGATGGGTGGGTGGGTGGATGGATGGATGGATGGATGGATGGATGGATGATGGATGGATGGATGGATGATGGATGGATGGGTGGATGATGGATGGATGGATGGAGGGATGGATGGATGGATGGATGGATGGATGGATGGATGGTTGGTGGATGGATGGTGGATGGATGGATGGGTGGATGGATGGATGGGTGGGTGGGTGGGTGCGTGGATGGATGGATGGGTGGATGGACGGATGGATGGACAGATGGATGCTGACCACGTTGCTGCTGTCAGAAGGACCTCAGCACTGTGGCAAACCCAATGCTGAGGCTGATGTCTTTGCTCCTTCCTTTCCTGTGGCCACCTGCACTTTATCACCTGCTGCAGACGAAGTGGGGCACTGCCTTGCAGGGGAAAGCCCCGGGCCCAGCTGTGTCACCTGCAAGGACACCCCTCCTTGGCTGGCTGGTTACCCAACCCGACGCACCCCAAACTTCTGGCTGCTCTTACACAAGTTAAATTCTGACGGGGCTGACAAACCTGAAAGATCATTTCAAACCACAATCTCTTCAAATCCAGCCTGCTTCAGCCTGTGACCTCCTTGGCAGGATCTCCCTTCAGCACAGCAGCCCCAAACAGAAGCTGACAGTGCTTCGCAACCTTTTGAACCAGCTCTCAGGTCCCGTGGGTACCAAGGGGAGGGTTTCTCTCAACGGCGTGCAAGCTCCCTGGCTCTGACAGCCCTGCTCTTGGGCTGCCTGGGAGGGGACCAGCATCCCACCCCCTCTGCTGGGCAGTGTGAAAGGTCACTGGGGAAGGTGCACTTGTCACCAGGAATAAACCGCGACACAGGAGTTGTGTCACGTCTTCTCTCTGGGAGGACGGAGCCAGCTGAAGTCAGAGAAAATCTCTCCTGATGCCGGTGGGGTTTGGATCTGTCCCGGAGCAGTGGGCAGAAATGCCACGCAGCAAGGAGTAAAACCTCTCCTAAATGACATGGGTTATCAGCTGGCCTGCAGAGAGCCCCAGGGGACACCCAGGGCAGGTGGCCCTTCACACTGAGGTGCCAACCAGTGCAGCCCGACTATCTCCTTGCCATAAGGCACCCCATTACCACAAAGCCTGGACAATGCCAGCTTCCCAGTCAAGCTAAATAAATCCCTTCCCCTCGCTTCCCCTGACAGCACATCTTATCCAGAGCTATTCTGAAACAAGAGCCACCAGCAGACCTGAGAGAATTGCATTTGAGGGTCCAGCTCAGGAGAGCATGGCTGATCCCCTGTGCTCCTGAAATGTTAAAGTTTCCCACATGAACCTCAGAGTTTTCCACATTTTACTACCTTTATATATCAGAATGATGATAGAGAAGATTCTACATCTCTCTGTAATGGGTAGCAAACCAGAAACAAACTCACTGCAAGGGTGACACACATGGAAGAGAAGCAAACATCACCTGATCTGCTGGGAGGAAGCAACCAAGGCCAGCCAGCAGCAATGCCTTACCTGGCTTACCTGGCTCAGCAGTGTTCTAAGAACCCAGGCACGGACGAGAGACACTCTGAGTGAGATGTTCTGCAGGGGAAAAAGGTCATGTCCTGCCACGCTCTGCCTGAAGACCAGGAGCAAGCAGCACAGCCCAGGGGTGATCAGCAAGGCCAGACTCTCAGCTCGCAGCACTGGCAGGCAGAGGCTGACACAGGCAGGGGTGTCACCACACTAAAGGGCTGTTGAGCCCACGTCCAGCCCCTCTGCTGCTCCCTGAAATGTGGGTCGAGCCACAAGGTGACAGCCAGTGCTGGGGGAGCCATCCCTGCTCACCGAGGTGCTTCCAGAACTGTATCAAAAACTAAAGCGAAGCAGTAAAAATTAAAAGAGAAGTAATATGGATCATAAAACCCAAGCACAAGACTAAAAAGTCCCTGGACACTGACGTGTCGTTAACACAGGGCATGGAACTCCCCTTGCAGCACTGCCAGCTTTCCTTTCCGTGAGAAATTATCCTGGTTTCTGATTACTGTTTTATTAAAGATGGGCCAGGTTTTTGTTGCCTGGCTCTTTGGTGTTGAGGAAAAAGGTGGTGGAAAGGCTTGTGGCTTGTGTGTCATCCCTGTGCACCACGTCTTGTGCCTCAGTTACCAACTGGGATTTGTGGCTGAGGCCACCAGCACCTTGAACCAACAACCGCACACACCCTGTTCAGGAAAGATGCTATGGAGAAATGCTGAACAGATCCACAGAATCATGGAATGTTTTGGGTTGGAAAGGAACTATTAAAGGCCATCTAGTCCAACCCTCTGCCGTGGGCAGAGACACCTTCCACCATCCCAGGCTGCCCTGAGCTCCGTCCAAACTGGCCTTGGACACTCCCAGGGAGGGGGCATCCACCAGCTCTCTGATAACTAAAATAACTAGGCCCAGCCTAACAGGGCTGCTGGGCTGAGCTCTGGTAAGAGAAAACATTATTTTGTTAAACGTTCTCCATCCCCCAACCTTGTCGTGACCAGTAACCCACAGGCATCCTCCCCCATCCTGATATCCCACTCTTCTCCCACTACAGAAGGCCCCACTGAAACAGCAGCCCCAGCACCAGGAGTTTTATGGGGGTAGGAGTCCAGATTTAACTTTTCTGGACACAAAGCTGAGGTTTTAATCATCACTGGTCATTGAAAAAAAGAAGTGGGAGATTCACTGCCCCACCCCACTGCCCATCATCTCCATCACCCGCTCATCCAGCCCCAGTGACTCATTAACATCCCCTTCCCTCTTGTAAATATTGCCTGAGCACTCCTGCCTGCCCTCCTGCCCTCAATTAATCGTGGCCTGGGGGAGAAGCAGGTAAGAAAGCACTCAACTGATCTGCACAGATGGTAAAAATGGAGCTTGATGAGACAACCATGGGTAGAGGGGATGGGCAAGGGCAGGGCAAGGAGGACAGCAGAGCCCCTCTTGCCCAAACATCCCGGGTGTCCTCACCTCCCATCACTTCATGGGATTTGAAAAGTTTGCATGCCACAAGGTTTGATTCTCAGGAGAAAACCCTGCTCTGAAGCAGGCTATCCTTGCAAGCAAAACCTTCCCTCTGCTGAATCCCATGTTCCCAGAGCCATCAGGCCACTCTCACCAATCCTAATGGGGTGGATGTCCCACCAGCCACACTCCTCTCATTGACGGAAGACAGAAGTTGAGCCCATTACAGCTCTGCAGCTCCCAAACCCCATGGGAGCCTTGGAGACCACTGCATTAGGAGCCACTGCATCTCAGAAGCAGCGATGGCAAGAAGCATCTGGAAAGGCCAGGTTGGATGGGGACTTGGAGCAACCTGGTCTAGTCAAAGGTGTCCCTGCCCGTGGCAGGGGGTTTAGAACTAGATGAGCTTTAAGGTCCTTTTCAACCTAAACCATTCTGTGACCCTGCAATAAATATCTCAGGCTCCAAACAGCACCTTCAGCATCCAAGGGGTGCCAGAAACACAACTGGTACCTTCAGCAGGGTACCAAGCTCCCAGCTCCTGCTGCAAGGAGCAACAGGTCACCAACAGAGCAGCTCCGGCTTTACACAAAGGTGGTTTTGCTGGAACAAAAGCAAAGGCCACAGAAATAGGTTGATTTTTTCGTCTTTTTTCCTAAGATACAACTAAACTCCACGAGCAGGTAGTGCCTGGGCATCCTGCAAGCATCCTGCAAGCAGTGCTTTCAACATGAAGGAACAAAAGGCTGCGGTGGGGAGGAGAACGGTGGGAAACCTTTCGGGCTCCCGAGATTCATTTGAGACCTGGTGTTTGCAGCACAGGCTGCATTTCATCTTTTCATAAGTAACTCTTACCAGGAAACATTACAAAAAAGGGGGCATTTCAAGGCAGAAAAGTTGGTCACCAAACGTCATTTTATTTTATTTTTTTTAGACCTTTTGTTAGCAACTCTTCTGGGGAGCGAATCCAGCAGAGGCAATACAGTGCAACGTGCACTCCTAAATTAGTTTCCAGGCACTTGGGATGCTTTATTATTCATTTCCTCCAAATATTAGGTAATGCCTTTCACCCCTTTCAAAGTCTGTACGAGGGGTCTTTGATGCATTGTGGGACTTGAAAGTTTCAGGTCTAAAGAAGCATTTCTTTTAAGTCCTCCCTTTTATCAAGCATATTCTGTTCTGTTCGCTATAATGCACACAATGGCATGAGAGTCTTGACCTGCTTCATGTCTGATGAGTTGAAATCTCAGATGCATAGGATAAAACAGCCATTCCTAGCAATGCAGCTTAAACACTTAGGGCTCTATTCAGGCAAATATTACCCAGGGGTCCGCCACGCCGCTGAAAAGCTGCAGAAATTGGCTCCGCAGACGGCTGACCAATTCAGCAGTGAGGAATGACCCCGCCACATTAACTCCCCTTTTCATTTCACCCTGGGCGAGCCGGGGTCTGGAGGCAACCGCAGCAGAAGGCGAGAGCCGGCTGAAGCCAGATTCATTTTCTTTATATAAAGTATTTCTGTGTGCGTGTGTGACCATGAATGTCATTATGCGGATCTGCAAGAGAAGGGCAGTAATGACATTAGGGCACAGGCGCGGGAATCAGGGAGGTTTTTGTCTTACGGTGACACCGGAGCGCTGTCACATCTTCTGGACAAGCAGAATTCGCAGGCTTTAAAACGCCGCAAATGTCTCAGAAAACCAGGTCTCTGCCTCTGCTGAAGGCACGTGGACTTTGCTGGGTCACTTTACACCATCCAGGATTGGTCTCCTCCCCGTGTTAAGCAGAATTAATACCTCTTGTTCCCTAATAATTTACCCTGTTCCGTAATAATTTACCCTGTTTAAAGGTTCTTCACCCTGTTTTTTCTCTTTACACTGCAAGCTTGCTACCTTAAGCTATGGCTCCTGTCCAATAATAGACTGGATCTAGGCTAGGGTTGCAAAGTGAAACTTGTTCTTGCAAAAGCAAACACATTTCGGTACAAAATTCAATGTTTTTGTCCTTTAGACAATCGCGCTGACATGTTTTTACAGAAGTACCAGGTGGCTATTTTAGGATATTAATCTCCTCTTATCAATGTCCTCTTGACAGGTTAGAACTAGGAAAGATTTTTTTAAAGGGCATCTTGAAATGCAGGAGTAAAATTTAATGTATGGGCTGGAGAGCTCCTAAATGGGTTGAAGCTGCTGGAATTTGCCTTGCGTGTTTTATACCCTAGGAGCAAAAGACGTCTCTAAGAACAAGCCAGAAAATGAGTGTTCAGACTATATGGGAAATGTCTGTAGAAGAGACAGGTCCTGTTTTTATGACTCCCCTTGCCTGCCTCAGTGCTACACTTTGGTATGCCCTGCAATCCCATCCTGTCAGCCTAAGACCAGTCTTGATAACCCCAACATTTCCCTGGGAATACCATTTTTTAAGATATATAAAGAGGGATAAGTTCATTTTGCATGAAAAAAACCTAGATATGTCTTTCCTGATACTGGCAAAACATCCAGCAGCATCTCCAAAGCCTGTAAGAATGGAAATATGTGCATCTGCAGCCCCTTGCCCTGGTGTGTGTGATTCCAGCAGGATTAGCTCTAAAAGCAAATCAGATCCACAAGGATACAATCTCCCAACCCATCCACCTCCTCCAGGATGCTGCAGACTGGGAGGGGTGAGCACAAGCCTGATTTTTCAAAGATGCTGAGCATCTCTTCTATAGCCGGCATGGCAGTAGCAGCAGCAGGTGCAACAAACAATATGATAAGGAATGGACAGGGCTCTGAGCAACCTGGTCTAGTTGAAGATGTCCCTGTTTATTACAGGGGGGTTGGACTAGATGTCTTTTGAAGGTCCCTTCCAACCCAAACTATTCTGTTCTACTCTGTTCTGTTCTGTTCTGTTCTGTTCTGTTCTGTTCTGTTCTATTCTATTCTATTCCATTCCATTCCATTCCATTCCATTCCATTCTATTCTTTTCTCAGCTGTCACATCACCCAGCTGGTTAGGAGGCTTTTTAGGAGCCCTCTTAGGCATCCTTATTAAAACACCACCAGGCACATATGGTTTGTGCCCCACAGATGAGTGGCGCAGTGCTGGTCTGCCGGAGGGCAGCTGACAAGTCATCACTGTGCCTCCTACAAATCCTCTGAGCCGATAAGGAAACCCCAACAATGCGATGATTTATCAGTCTGCAGGTGGAAATTCTTTCAATCGAGACAACAGTTCTGTTCCTTTTGTGGTAAATGAAGAGTTTTTGCTTGGGGACTCCGGCAGGAGCAGAGGCAGCACAAGGATGGGACCCATCTCTCACCAGTCAGCAGAAAGATGCTGATGGGATTGCCTGCACAAATTTTTAAGGAGCCTGAAACAGCTCCTTTGAGAGAGAGAGAGACAGAAGAGAAGCAGCAAAACTGCAGGAGAAACGAAATCTATTTGTAAACCCCAGGCAGAGTCGATACGAGGCAGCTGGCACAGGAGTGCAGAGATGATAATGGAGCCTGATGGATAGTTCACAGGATTAGTAGATACCCTCCAACTCAAATATGCTGAGGAACCAATTATTTAATGCTAAAGACAGTGCAAACTAATGTTTAATAAGTGGGACCACTTCAGGATTGTTGGAGCTCAGGGGGCCAAACCCCCACTGGTGTAAGTCAGGAAAGCCAGCATGATGAAACACCCAGTGCCTCAAATACACACCAGTCATCACCACCTGCCAGGAGACGGGGGTGCATGGAGGGGAAACACAGCTGGGATTTGGGAGCAGATGGGTGCAAGGGGTCCTTGGGGTGGGGAAGCACATCCACCACCCCAGGCTGGAGATGGCACTCAGCTCTGCAGCCAGCAGCTTTCCAGGCTGCTCTGTTTACAGGGCAAAGGGGTTGCTGCTCCCAGGCAGCAAAGGGGTTGCTGCTCCCAGGAAGATAGTCTGGGTTTATTTTCTAGCTGATTGCAGAGAGGCAACAGGGAAGCAGTAGGAGGTGTGGGAGCCAGAGAGGAATTTGGTCTCTGCTCCAGGCACTGATTAGAACCTGGTTTGGGGCCAGGGATAATTCCTGCAAACAAAGCATCCCTTCTCAGGCTCTTCTAGAGGCAGGGGTGTTGGGGGAAAGCAGGGTCTCAGCACCCTCCCTGGCTGCCTTGTCAGGAGGTGACCCTGCAGACACACCATCCCCTCACCTGGGCTGCTCTTGCAGCCAGAGGAGAGGGACAGGCTTCTGCTCATCCTCAAATGCTGCCCAAACTAGATCAGATGTAACATGGGATAGATAAAAACATCTCCACCAACTATAAACGGTCCCTATGTTTTTAAATGTCTGAAGACTGCTTCCTGAAACCACATTGTGACACCTTCTCCCTTCATCTATACTCAAACCTATACTATAGGAGCTGAGGTGTGCCTAAAAATCTCCATGTCCCCATGATCCAACCTCCACCAGCACTGCTCCTGTAGTCCAGGCTACAGCAGAGATGCAAGAATAGATGTAAAAAACAAATTCTTTATGATGAGGATGGTGAGGCTCTGGCACAGGTTGCTGTGGGTGCCCCACCCTTGGAAGTGTCCGAGGCCAGGCTGAATGGGGCTTGGAGCAACCTGGGATAGTGGAAGGTGTCCCTGCCCATGGCAGGGCGTTGGACTAGACAATCTTCAAAGGTCCCTTCCAACCCAAACCATGGTTCTGTAAGTCTGTGATAACCCAGCACTGAGATGCTCCACAGCATCCATCACACGTGTGCAGAGGAGAGACGTGGGGCTTTGGTCCCTGAGGGATGGGAACCTGTGGGGGACTCACAGCACAGCTCTGCTGAGCGTTTGGCCGGTGCAAACCAGAAAGTTGCTCACGAGAAGTTGGTGGAAAAACCACTGGCCTCCCACCTGAAGCAATGCAAAACATCTCGGTGCAAAAACAATAGCTCAGGATCTGGCTCTGGCATATCTGAACCAGCTCAGATGATAAAAAAAGGGTTCTCCTTTCCTCCTGCTCAGGACCTCTAGGCAAACATCCAAGTCACAGCCTCCTGCATGACAGCTGCAGAAAACAGGTCTGGAGAGGACCTTGAAATGCCACCCAGATCACAGCCCCATGACTGGGCCTGGACGGGGCCAAGCACAACAACAGCCAAAAGCACTCCAAGCATTAACAAATATTGTTGCTCAGTGCACTCCTGTGCAGCTGCCAGCCTATCTGCTGCCTGCTCCTTCCAGCACTCAGCACTGAGAACACACATATTGATGAGAGCATCTTCCACAGGTTTACAGGAAGAGCAATTAGCAGTTCGGTCACTGACGACAGCAGAGAATCGTGGTGGTGGTGGTAAAGATGATTTGTGCTGATCCATTTACACGACAAACTGCCTCCTCTCCCACAGGAAATCTCAGTAACTGAAGTGCAGATCAGAACCCCAAGACCCCAGAAAGGTACCAGACAATCACGCTGCACTCCCCAGTTTGCCTCCTGCTGGCCAGGAGCCACCAGCTCTCCCCACAAAGCTCGCTCCAGTGTGTGTACTCACCAGTACCCTTGGTTCTGTTTCAAAATGGTGACGCTCCTTTCGCTCCTCTGACCATTTCCTAAGGAACAACAGAGAGCAAAAAAACAAAACAAAACCCCTCATCAGATCCAGGACTGATTATGTGGTTAAGAAGGGGCGGCTCTGGAGAAGGCTCTGCCAGGATGATGAGAAAACAGGGAGCCAAGCCTGCCCCTGCTCTCCCACCACACGGTCAGTCCATCTGCTCACCACCCTTCCCTGTATCACAAAGTCACCTAGCAACCCCGTGCCATGGAGGTGCAAGCCCACCCCACTCTCCCACTGTATCACATCTCCAGTGACAGCTGGGAGATGAACACTCCCAGGGAACGGATCACACCGGGGCAGCCTGGGCTGCTTCACCCATCCCACTCCCCAGCTAAACACTACACCTTGGGCCCTTTGGGATTATCAACTTCCCAAGGCTTTCTACACCCATAGTTCAGCTGCCAGTGGTAGCTCAGTGGTACCCACAGTGGCACCTGCAACAAATCCAAATTCCACAAGCGCTGGGGTGCAGAGGGAAGGTGTATGACCAGCATGCCCACAACTCCGCCCATGAAAGTCCCCTGCCCCTCTTAGCTTGGGAGAAACTTTGGAGAAATGGAGCTCTACAGAAGCTCCAGGCCACCACTTGCACTTGCAAAGGATGGAGACAGCAGGCTGGCAATTCCAAACAGGAAGCTGATACCTCCACATGGGAGGTGTTAGGTGAGTGGGACTGTCAACAACACTGATGGCTGACAACACAGCTTACAGGCTGGCCCAGCAGCTTGCCTGGAGGTGTGGCTCAGCAGTCAGATGGACATGCCAAAAGAATTGATGATCTGGGACATTTTCCCTAAAATGGCACCACCTGCCCCTAAACCTGGGTTTGTACCTGAGTTCTGGTCAGGGCTAAAGGCTTCCCACCAGCTTACAGAAGCTGCAAGGGAAAAAGGATCTCCATGCCAAGGCTTGGTGGTGTGCAAAGCAAGGAACAGCCACTCATAGTGTGCAGTCTCTCCATTTTACACGAGAAGGTTGAAATCAAGGCAAGGAGACACTTGCTATCATGGGGCAGCTGGAGATGGAGACACTGCCTTCTGTTCCCAGGTTCCCCAAGAGCTTCCTGATTGCATCAATCACCTAAGCATCTCCTTTTCTTCTTTGGGTAGACCTTGAAAGGGGCTTACTAGCGCAGGATCCACCAGCGCTATTTCCCATTACTCATGACACAGGGAAGCAACTGGGATCCCTCTCCCCGCTTTTAGACAGAGCCACTGATCTTGACTCAGCCTTTATGGGATTCTCATTCTCATTATTTTCATGGGAAAGTGTCAACAACATTTGTCAAGTCAGGCTGAGGCCTGGATGACTGTCCCAGGATGGAGAAACCAAGGGGCTCTGAACACCCTCCCAATTTATTAAACTAGTAAATAATTGCTGTGCACCTGCACTCGAGGAACAGAGCAAAGCCACAAAGGGTAGCCTTTCTGATGGCCTCTAATCTCCCTTTTCATGCTTCTACAACCACCAGCCTGAGGACATTTAGGCAGTTTGAGGAAATTTAGGCAGCAGGCAACGCATGGAGCACACATGCATGGTGGAGCACAGACCAGCACCAGGGCCATGATCAGCCCCAAGAACGGGATTCCCTGCAGCTAACCAGTCCATCTGCTTACAGGGGCACCCAGCTGCTGTGACCTTGTGCCCTCCAGCACAACCTCCTTCCTCAGCCAGGGCCTGGTTCAGAGCATTGACTCCCAAGGAACCACCACCGCTAAGGACTAATGGCTTGTTTGCCACTTCTGGCTTCAGCCAGAAGCAGTCAGCGAGGGGGCAAAGAGCTTAATGCAGGCTGCTGTCAACATGCTCACTCTGGGCCAGCACCATCATTTTTTGTTTAGGGCGAAATTAGCAGGGAAGGATGCAAAAATCCTGCAGTGGATCCTGGCTTCATGCCAGAGCTCATCAGCTCTGCTTGGGTCGATGCACAACCTCCTCCCAGCATCAGGGCCTGGCACCACATTTCCCTTGAGCAATGCTGGGCTTCGGCTCTAATTTCTAGCTGAAGTCTCCTTCCCTCTACAGGTCTTTCATTGCAGCTGCTCCCCAGGGCAAGGGGAACTCAGCTTGCAATGCAACACCTTGTTGCAGGCAGGTGGGATTGGTGTCTTCCCACAAGCAATAGCACAAGAGGAAACGGCCTCAAGCTGAGCCAGGGCAGGTTTAGACTGGATATGCGGAGAAATTTCTCCACAGATTGGGTTGTCAAGGCCTAAACAGGATGTCCAGGGCAGTGGTGGAGTCCTCATCCCTGGAGGGATTTAAAAGCTGTGTGGATGTGGCATTTGGGGACATGGGTCAGTGATGGCCTTGGCAGTGCTGGGGGAATGGCTGGACTCGATAATCCTAAAGGTATTTTCCAACCTCAATGATTCTGTGATTGTATGATTCCACCTGAAAAAAAAAATAAAATCACTGCTGGAGGCTCAGGAGAATCCTCACGGGGCAATAAATGGGAGTTTCTAGGCTAAGAAAAGGCTACACCTGAATCGCAGTTTCATCAACCCATGAAGAACTTTGGTTGCGCAAACAGTCTCAGGACCCACCCTCTGACCCAGAGGATGCCCTGGTGCCCTTGTAGCCTAGTTTCCAAAATAGGATGGGTATTGCTGAGAGCAGCCCAGGCTTCACTCTCCCATTCCCAAAGCACACGTGCCATGAAAAGCCATAAATCAACCAGGCTTGCCTGTGGCTTCCCCCTCAGCCACAAGGTCCCTTTTAGCTTCTTGGGGTGGTTTGCAGATGCATCGAACACACCCTCCTGGATATGACATTCAGGTTTCTAATTACCCTCCCCGCATACACCACCAACATGCCACATCAGCTCACTCGCGGGGCTGTTCCTCTCACCACGTGTCTCCCGAAGTGGAGCTGCTGCCTCTCTCCAGCACGCTGACCTCTCCATTGCCTGGCTGGGGTGAGCTGCTGGGCTGGGGAAGATGATTCCCAAACAAACTGGTGGTGGGGAATGCTTGTCCTGCTCTTGAGGTCAGGCCCACGTGAAGAAACAGCCTTTATCACCGAATCACAGAGGAATTGGGAAAGGCCATCTAGTGCAACTTCCCTGCCATGAGCAGGGACATCTTCAACCAGAACCCTGTCCAGCCTGACCTAGAGTATTTCCAGGATCAGGGCAGCCACAGCTTTTCTGGACAACCTGTGCCAGTCTTTTACCACACTCATTGTAAAAAATTTCTTCCTAAAAGCTAATCTAAATCGATCCTTCTCCTTCAGTTTAAAACCATCACCCCTTATCCTATTGCAACACACCTTGCTAAAAAGTTTGTCCCCATCTTTCTTGTAAGCTCCCTTTAGGCACTGGCAGGGGCTCTGAGGTCTCTCTGGAGCCTTCTCTTCTCCAGGTGAACACCCCCAGCTTTCCCAGCCTCACTTCAGCCCTTGGATCACCTCTGGACTCGCCCCAACAGCTCCATGTCCTTCCTGTGCTGAGGACCACCAGAGCTCTCTCCCGGGTGTCTACACTGGGAACAGCCCTGCCCTCAACAGAACAAGTACTCACACATTGCCAGTGGACTTCCAAGGGTGCCATCCAAGCTCTAGCCCTGACCTGGAGCTGGAATTTAGCTCACTTGAAGCACAGGATTGTCCTGGACTGACAGCCAGCAACTTCCCATGCCAGGGGTGACACCCAGGGACAGCCTGACAGAACCTGTAGCAGTCCCTGGCATGCTCGGTAGGATTCAGCTCCAATTAAGGCATCTCACTTGGGGTGCTCACATGCAAATCCTGCCTTTATGTGCCTTAGTGCAGGTTCTCAATGCCATGTTGGACTCCCTAAGCTATCCCAGACCCATGCCTGGCTTTGCCAGACAAAACCCTGGACCTGCATCCCTCCTGACTGACAGATGGAGACTAAGCACTACATCCTAGGGTAAAACTGGACACCTATGTCCAGCAGCTGAATCGTGACCCACACGTGTGGTGGCTGTCCCAGCTCCTAGTGCAGCCCATGGGAATGCAGCCAGCACGATTTTGGGTGTTTGGTGATCCGTTGAGTTACTTAAAACTTCTGTTTTGGGGTGCGAAACACCCTCCAGACTCCACTGACCAAACATCCACTGACTCTAAAAGGAGACTGGGCACCAAGTTAATATTTTTGTCTTACACTGCAGCCCACCTCCAGCTCCTGGTCTAAGTTTCACCAGCTCCAAAATAAAACCCATTTGCATTGGATGGGGATGCCCTGCAGCTCTGCACTCTCAGGCCCCTGCTGTGATGAGC
>JACAXG010000279.1:207652-300845 GCA_018881555.1 Amblyornis subalaris | reverse complement strand
AGAGCCCTAATCCAGTCTAGTCATGGAGGGTTTATCACGACCTCTTATTTTATTTCTACCGGTAAATGGGAATTGCTTTCCTTATCGCTATCTAGAAGCACCTGAGTGATTTTTGCTTCATATTTCCTATCCCACCGGAATTCAGGATGCGGCGTTATCTGATGCTGTACAATTGTCACTCATGTTAGCTGCCTTTTCATTTTAATTTACTGGATTTATTGCTCTTTCTTTTTTTTTTTTTTCCCCACCCAAGAGATTTTGCTTCAGATCTGAGTCCCTCCATGCTCCTTTCCATCCTCCTGGTCACATTTCTTGGGTGATCCTCGGGAAGGCAGGATCAAGGCTTGTCCTGCCTTCATCTGCCTGATGCCTTGGAGCAACATGGTCTGGTGGAAGGTGTCCCTGTCCAAGGCAGGGGGTGGAAAAAGACGAGCTTTGAGGTCCCTTCCAACCCAAACCATCCTACGATGCCTTCCCTTGCACAGGACTCAACCACCGGGCTTGTCCCCATCCATCCCACCTTCCTCCACTGAGGAAGTACAAAACTATACAATAAGAAGCAGAGATTATTCTTAACTTTGGGTTTAAAAGCAAATGAACCCATGAGAGCAAGGGCTTGCTGATGCGATCACTATGGCTGCTGCAACCAGGGAGCTGTTACACAGCTTTGAGCTTCAGAAAAGTGAACCCGCCATTGCTGGAAAGGCACCACAAGACCTATAAATCCTGCAGGTAACACTTTAATGGATCGGTAGTGGCAAGACATTAGCCTTCACTCTTGAGGAGACACCCAAATGATAACACCTGTAGCCATGCCACTCCAGAGTTATCAGTCTTGTCACTCGTGAAGATAAATCTATCTGACCTAAGCCATCATCCCACGCCACTCTGGCTTCCTTGCTCAAAATCCTCGTAGATACCAGCAGGGATCAGGAAAATCACACCTAATAATCAATTGAGTGCGTGTAGCTATGCTCACATGGAAACCATTTCCTTCAGTAAGTTAAAATAATTCCATGGAGCAGGGGAAAAACACGGTAGGCTTGAAGGCTGGTCTGCAGGGAAAGTGCTACATGTCAGTGACAACTGTGGAAGGACAGAAAACAGCTACCAAAGCCTCAAGGAGCTGTCACGCACAGGAAAATGTAAGTTAATTAAAGCCACTTAAACGAATACATCTGGGACAGGGGCATGGGATGTAGGGAGGGAGAATGAAGTGATATTAAAAGCTCAGACACATGGTGAATCCCAGACAGGAGGCACAGAGAGCTATTTGGCAGAATCCAGATCAGCCCCTCGCCCTGGAGCTGTGCCGGAGGGAGCAGCAAGAGCCCCCTCTGCCCCAGGGCTGTGGCTCACCTTTGGGCACAGCACTGTCTCACAGCCCCATGGGGATGCACAGGCTCAGGAGGTCTGCCCCTCCTCTGGTAAGCAGCACCCTTCACTGATGCTCTCCCGGACCAAACAGTGCTGTCTTGGGGTTATAAATCCAACACTAGCCTTCCTCCTGTCCCTACCACAACATTCAGCCGAAAACAGAACCACAGGCAAAGCATCTATCTGGCCAAGTGTAAGGATGTAAATGCACCCCAAACACACCATCAGGACCAACATCAACCACACCTTCAGCCCTCGTCCTCCTCTGAGTCCTCTCCCTTGACCCTCCAGAGCTGATTTGCCTCCTACTATTCCCAGAAGATGAGTACAGGTTGTTCACACCAGCGCTGCTGAAATGAAAGCAAAACAAGGAAGATTTGGATAGGCTCTGTGTGTTTTTACTGCAATCAGCTCCCAAAGAAACTTAAAATATTGGTTCTTTATATATTCCTTCGAGCATTGATTCAGAAGTGGAAACGAAACACCTACATGGGGCGGGGTCATCATGCTGACGCTGAGCCAGCCCTTTGAGGTACTCCTGCTTGGGAAGCAGGGCGGGCCAGCCTGAGCACGAGGCCAATGGGATGGGAAACAGGAAGCAAATCCATCTGCACACCATCAAACCCCCACTGCAGGATGACAGCATGCAAGACTGCTGTCTGCAAGAGGAAGCCTTGCCATGGCATCAGCTGGAGCGCACGGAAACACAGATGGAGTGAGGAGGATCCAGGCTTCCAAAGTGTCTGAGTTTCCCACCCTCCCTTAACTGCTGGGATGGGGTTGATGCAGCAAGCCCAACAGCAGCCCATTGCACTCCTCCAGCAAAGCCAGGAGGCTGCTGGAATCTGGTTATCTTGGTTAGCAGGGAGCCAAAGGAAGGAGGAGTTAGTGAAGGTCCTGGGTAGCACAGGACAAGGTCTGAGATCTGCGCCCCTCAGCAGACTTTCTAACTCCAAACTAGGTTTTGCCACAGATCTTCTATTCCAATCCTGGGTGAGATTAACTTATCACAAGTCCCAGGGCTCCAGGGAGACCTCAGAGCCCCTGCCAATGCCTAAAGGGGCTCAGGAGAGCTGGAGAGGGACTTTGGACTAGGGATGGAGGGACAGGACAAGGGGGAATGGCTTCCCAGTGCCAGAGGGCAGGGTTAGATGGGATATTGGAAAGGAATTCCTGGCTGTGAGGCTGATGAGGCCCTGGCACAGGTTGCCAAGAGCAGCTGTGGCTGCCCCATCCCTGGAACTGTTCCAGGCCAGGCTGGATGAGGCTTCGAGCAACCTGGGATAGTGAAAGGTGTCCCTGCCCATGGCAGGGAGTGGAATGAGATGAGCTTTAAGATCACTTCCAACACAAACCCTCCTGTGATTCTGCAGCTCTGCAGACAGCATTAGAGCCTGGTCTCTTAAAATACAGCCCAGGACCGCAGCCCCCTCTCTGCCTGCAGCTCTGGGCAGGCAGCCAAGGCCCCCCACCCATGCCCTCAGCCCCTTCCCTCCCCAGGGTGACTTCCTTAACACAGCCCAGCTGCCTGCCCCCACCCGACAAGGGCTGACAGATTTGTGCTGTCCCCTTAGGGTGGGGTAAGTACATTTATTTCCTCTTTGGAAAAAAAGGAAAGAAAAAAGGAAAAAAATATGCAATTAACCTTTTCCTCTCCTCACAACGGGCAAGAAACTTCCCTGCCACAGAAATAGTTCCAGGACTAAGATATCTGTTCCCACAGCTGCACCAACGCTATTCTGGCTTAGCTAAAATTAAAGAGCTGAAGTTGTATGTGGGCCTTCATGAAACTGTCCTGGGGACCGCAAGATTAGAGGGCCAGATGGTGACCTGGGAGGCCGAGGTCTATTCTCAGCTGCACCAAGGGATCCTCACGTGTGTCCGAGCATGTTTATCCACCCCTGTTTAACAGAATCCTGAAATGGTTTCGGTGGGAAGGGACTTTAAACACAACACAGTCCCACCCCCTGCCATGGGCAGGGACACCTTCCACTAGCCCAGGTTGCCCCTAGCCCCATCCAACCTGGCCTTGGACACTTCCAGGGATGGGGCAGCCACAGCTTCTCTGGACAACCTGTGCCAGGGCCTCACCACCATTATCATAAAGAATTTCTTCATCACACCTAGTTTGAATGTCCCTGCTTTAAATTTAAATTGAAAACCATCAACTCTTG
This sequence comes from Amblyornis subalaris, assembly GCA_018881555.1. Lineage (NCBI taxonomy): Eukaryota > Metazoa > Chordata > Aves > Passeriformes > Ptilonorhynchidae > Amblyornis > Amblyornis subalaris. Next base: position 297,294 of record JACAXG010000279.1, on the reverse strand, counting down.
TCCTATCCCTACAGGCCCTACTAAAACTCTGTCTATATCTCCCTTCTAAGGATCTAAGTATTGAAAGACCAACAGGTCTTGCCTGGTCACCTCCAGTGCCCATCCAAACGCTCGCCAGAGATCCAACGGCACAGGAAAGAGCAGGATAACCCCAACATGCCAGCCACCATCCCCTCTCCCACCATGAGCAGGTCCTCTGCCAGCAACTGTGCCGGCTATTGTTGGTCACATAAAGCCCGGTCCAGTGGCCCCGCTGTCAGCACGCAGCTCATTACTTTGCCAAGGGCTTTGAAACGCTTGGAATATGAAAGGTGCTCCATCAGATCAAATCCAGCTTCGTTTGCTATTACAATGCAGTGCATTTCTTTTGTCTGTGACTTTTGATGATGCGCAATTGTTCCCCTCAGTCAGTATTTCGGAGTCATTAGCTGGAATTAGTAAAGTTCCCGCTGCCGGACTTTTCCAAGGCTCTGTTCTCGGGCTACAAAGAGTCGATGAGGAGTTGTCCTGCTTTCACTGAGCTGGAGGCACAGCGGGGAGCATTCTGGGGGGGGCAGGCAGTCTGCTCAACTCCACTTTCCCCCCACAGGCACCGAGAAATGCACGTCCAGGCAGGATGCTGTGGGTGGTCACACGGGGGCAGGTGCTTCCCAGGCAGCAGGGAACCTGAGACCCTTCCATTTGGTACCTCTGGTGGGACCAGGGGAAAGGGTTCACCTAATTGTGTCCAAGTTTAGGCAGCACATCCCACAAAGTTCAGGTTTCTCTCCCAGAAATCCCTCACCCCCATATCTAAAGGCACCAGCCCTGAAGAAGTCACCTTTCTCTGGGTGAAGGGATCTCTGCTTGGCATATTCCCTGCTGAAAACACCTGGATGTGCCTGACCTTCTCCTCCAACCTCTTGCTCATGTTACACCTTTTCAGCTATACAAAAAGGCCTCTTAGTATCAAGACCCTTTTTCCTGAAGGCATTTCTACATGGAACACACACCTCTCTGGGCAACCTGTGCCAGGGCCTCACCAACCTCATCACAAACAATTTCTTCCTTATATCTAGTCTGAATCTCCTCTCTTAGTGTAAAACTCTTCCCTTTTGTCCTGTTGCTCCATGTCCTTGTCCAAAGTCCCTCTCCACCATTCTTGAAGGCCCTTTAGGGACTGGAAGGGGCTCTAAGGTCTCCCTGGAGCCTTCTCTTCTCCAGGCTGAACCACCTCAACTTTCTCAGCCTGTCCTCTGATCAATTTTGTGTTTGTCTCTGATACAGGATTCATTCCTGCTCATGTCTAAGGAATTCCAGCAGATAAACACAGTGAAGAAGCTCCACGGGCTGTGGAGCCCATCTGATGTTGCTGTCTGGCCCCAAGGACCCAGCTCAGGTGGGGACCACAGCAGCTCCAACTCACACACAAGTCACCTGTGGGTGGAAATTCCAATCTCAATTCCCAATCCTAGCCATCCCACCACCCTTTCTGGATGCAATGTGGGTATATGGCCACTATAACCTTGACATAAAACTAGGAGCAAACCAACCTTACGGGACATCCACGTGCAGAAGAGCTCAGCAGTGGACCCGGCTCCTTTAGCAGTTGGTTGTCTTCCACATGGGACTGTACTTCCATCCCCTAAGGATTTCCCTGAAAATCATCTCACAGATCACCCCACCATTCAGAACAGCATGTCCATTGGGACACAACCAAATGCAGGCAATTCACACCTCTCCCCTTGCATTTCTTCAAGTAATAGGGTACAATAAAGCAGCCTGCCCAGATTCTAGCCTAATCTAAAAACAACTTTATGGCTTCTAATTTTAGCACTAATCTTCCTTTGCTATGGTTGTGTGATTTCTAATTATTTTATCCCCAAGCCTTGCTTTGATGGATAGTTGTACCTTTTCCAATGCCAAATGACTTGTAAAGTGCCTTTAAAAAATACGCTGATCGTTTCAGGTTCATTTCCAGTTCCTACACAAATAACATTCTCATATATGGCCTCACTGTGGAAATACTATTATTATTAAAATAATAATAATAATAAAAGCAATACAATTTAAAAAGGAGAGCTCCATTCCTTAGGATGATCCCAATCTGCTCCTGCAAACACCATATTTTCTCCTGAAAGTTGATAAAGAGCAAAAACTCTGTTATCAAGATACAGATCTCCCAACAATTCAGTGCCTTTGGCATGGCTCCCAGAACATTTTGCCTTTATCTATCCCTATTTTCAGGTTACAACTCATCCAGGAGCAATTGGCCACCCCGAAACCTCGGGGGGGACGTTGAGAGGGACGATGCGAAGCGGTGGCAGAGACACATCTGCTTTGATGTTCCCCAGCAGCGCTGCCTGCCCAAACCCTCTGAATTCAGAGCAGCAAACACCAGCCCTCGGCTGAGGAGGTGTTGCAGGGGCGTAGGATGGGCCTCCAGCCCAGGTTCCTCACAGGCAGGTGTTTTCTCTCCTACCATGCTCACCGGAAGCAACCTCTTGGTCCTCCTAATTGCTGCCCGAAGATCAAATCTGGGTCTGATACTGTTACATTTGCACAAAAATTTATTGGGGAGGGGATGCTGCCTAAGGAATGTTTCAGGAAGCCGAGGCAGCTGCCTCCCGGACTGGCTCTGCCACTGGCCTGCATGTCCCAGTAGGACCTGCCACCAGCAGCCAGCACCAGAGCAGGGGACACAGACTCAGGGCTGGTGGATGTTTGCTGGGTTATTTCCTTCCCCAGGATTTATACTGAGCTCCGGTCAATTGGAAAACATCCACTTGACCTGCGACCTTTTTGTTTTAGTTATTCTCCAAGCTTTGACAGCAGCAGTTTAAACACAAAGCATATGAGCTTTGGCACTGAGGGAGCACCCCATTCCCACAAATTCAGGGTGGATAAGGAAAAATATCGCACTGCAGCCCCCATGGTGAACATATTTCTTCTTTCTCATTCTTCATTTTCGCCTCTTTCACTTTCTGAGCCTGTTTCACCACCCATGTCTTCTCCCTCCCCACTGGAAACATGAGCTTAGCTCCCCAATGCAATATTCAAGGGAGAAGGACATGGGTTGTGGTGTTCTAATTCCCTGCACAGTGCTGTGTTACAGAGTGTTTGAAATGGAGGTTGTCAAAACAGGAAACAACCCAGTCAAGGTCCTCGTGCCTGGGCCCTGAAAATGTCACCATACAGAGCTGCAAGGGATGGAGAAAAGCCCTCTGTTCCTGTACGGAGAGAGGATGCTCTGGGAGAGAGGCCAGTGAGACCATCTGCCTTCATGCCACTCTGGGCTTGAGAGTTGGGCTTTAACCTCTGCTGAAATCAGTGTGAAGCTGGTTTTTATTAACTTTGGGGAAAACTGCACAAGTTGTGTTAAAAATTATAACCCTCTGTTGACTGATACTTTCATTGGCATACAGAATTTTGTATGCAATACCACCCTGCTCAGGAAGCCAACCCTACAGGAAATCCTTCATGCTTAGTGCTTTGGAGTAACATCCACAGCATCCTGCTGGCTTCCTTCTCACTCCTCTTAAAACCCACCCCTGAGATCTCACCTCTCGAGCTCATGCACTGTGTTTGAGCTGGCCCTGCTGGGATAAAAGCACAAATCTTGGGTCTAATCTTGTCCATGCCCCCCAGGTAAGGCACCAGGCTGACACCTCATCTCCCATGAAGATGCAGAGCAGGACAGTGCTAGGCCCTAGGCTCTTTGATTTCCATCTATCCACCTTCGAGCAAGGATTTAAAGTTCCTCAAAGGCACAACAGTGAGGCCAAGTTTGGAGGAGAGAATGCAGCTACTGTAAAGCCAGATGAATAAGATGTTGGATTTATTTTAAAAAGCAGGCTCCTGCAGCTGTAGGTTTTGAGCACTTCTTACAAGCCTGACCTGAAGAAGCATCCTTGCCAACAAATACTGGTATATTAAGCCTTTGATTGCTTCTGATGGGAGTGAAAACTTTTTTTTTGTATTGATGGTTTGTTTTTAGAGCTTTCTGCAAATTAACTTCAGGAGAACTCCCCAAGCACAAGAGCTGGTCACCATTACCAGAATGGTGATCCAGCAATTCTGGTTGCCCAGAGAGGTAGTAGATGCCCATCCCTGGAATCATTCAAGTCAAGTTGGATGGGATTCAGAGCAATCTGTTCTAGTTGAATATGTCCCTGCTTGTTGCAGGGAGGCTGGACTAGATGGTCTTTAGGGTCCCTTCAACCACAAACCATTCTATGACTCCCCCTCTGGAAGCAAAGCAGACACTTTACGTTTGAGGGATTAGTGGTTTTATTGTAGTGTCAAGCCACTAACCTAGAGTGACAACCTTCAGTAGGAACAAAAAATCCACAGATTCATGGGATGAACAACTAGCAATGTCATTTCAGGTGGTCTGCATAGCCCAGAACAGCAAATCTCCCCCATCATCGAGGCACAGAATTAGAATAATTACCTAGAGCCTGATCCTGAAAGGTGCTGAGTGCAGTCAAGTGGTCTCCACTCATAGAGTTCAGTGTCTCAGGGGCTCTCAGCAGGGTCAGTCTTGGAGCCTGGGCAAAACAAGATAGGTTGGTCTTAGTCCAGTTATTTGTAAATAAACTCACACAACCTATAATTTAAAAAAATAAACCCCGAAACATTCCAGCTCCATGTGCCAGCCGCATTTTCCTGTACGGGGAATTAACTCCAGGCTCACACAGAGCATGGTGAGGAGATGCTCTCCAACCCAATGGCACTCTCTGCAGATCCAGGATGGATGCCTGCAGCAGACAGGAAAGAAATTACAGCAGGACATATCCAAGAGAGCTTCCATCCACATCCAGGAACACCTAAACGACATTCCTCAGGAGCACCGCGTTATCCAAGCCACCCCGCCCGGACACATCACACTGCCAACACCATCCCGGGGCTCACACACCTTCCTGGCAGGAGACAAACCCCAGGGCTGCCTTGCCAAGTCCGTGGGCAGAAGTAAACCTGGAGATAAGAGAAACTAGCCGGGTTTCCAGGGAGGAAGATGAGGAACACTCCCCTCCCCGTGCTCCCCCACGCGCGGGGCGCCGGCCCCGGGCGGGTACGGCCGTGCCAAGGGCAGGGTGAAGGCAGGGAAGAGGCTGACGGGGACAGGATGACGGTATCCTCCTCCATACAGCCCTTTGTTTTGGGAGGTCCCTCGGGACACTCGGCTCAGGGTGGCCAAGTCCTCCTTCTTCCCCTACAAGGGGAACGGATGAGGGGAGGAAAACAATGCTCTCTCCTCAGCTGCCTAATGGAAGAACAAAAGCACAGTGATCCCTTCCAAAATTGTCTTTTGAGGAACAGGCCATCGAGCCTGAAGGCCCAGTCATTCCGCTTTATTTATTTTTGGATGAACTCCAGCCTGGCAGCGTCTTTCTGTCCTTCCTCTGGTCTCTTGCAGGGCCTGCCCAAAGCCACTGGGGTCATGCAGGACTTGCACGGACCCCAAACCCCATCAGGGATTTAACACCCAGCACCTGGTAGAGAGGACAAAACCAAAGGCGAGGTTCCTTCACCAGACCTCACCACAAACACGCCTCGGGCACACAGGGTGGAAGGGGCAGGGCCAGGGTGGAAGGGGCAGGGCCAGGCTGGACAGGGCTTGGAGCAACCTAGTAGAGTGGAAGGTGTCCCTGCCCGCGGCAGGGGGGTGGAAGTGGATGGTTCTCCCTTTCAGCCCAAACCGATTCTACAACAGCCCTGGTCCAGCAGGATGCATTTGGCAGGAAGGGTCTGCCCCAGCCTGATGCCACTGAGAACTGGGACCAAAACCCACTTAAGCCAAAACCAGTACAAAACCACCTTTGATTGTTCAGCAGAGGTGGCTTCTAGGGAGCAGAAGGGGATTTCTGCCGTGCTGATTGCTCATGGAAAGTCCCTGACTGGCCCACAACCATGGAAAAAACGGAAAATAGAACTTTAATACCAAGTTGGTGGCAGGCTGTCTATTTTTCTCTCCTGTGACTAGTTGCCATGGATAGATTTCTGAGGTCGACCACACAATTGTTCACTGCACCGCTCCTATTAAACAGAGGATGAGCAAATCATCCCATTTGTACTCTACTTTAATTTCCAGAAATTCTTTGTTCGTTTGTTTGCTTAAATTATTTTTCTCATTTGAAGAAACAATGCAGTCTTACGAAGCGAGAGCCCCAATCTCCCGAGTCACCCTGCTGTGGTTCATTACTTCCACACTAGTTAACAAGGCCAGTAATTTCCCTAAGGTTTAATAGAAAATCCTCTTTCCAGAATGCAGAGAGACAGGACATTTTAACAAACTCTCTGTATCCCAGTTATGTCGTAGGTGAGGGATATCCTAGGCAAGCACAGGTCCTCCGAACGGTTAGTGTAAAAGAGCAGGTAACCTAAATGGAGCTTTTTTCACCCAAAGCTCCTCCCTCAGCTGGGAAAGGGGATCTGCAGGTCTCAAGTCCCTTGCTCAGAGCATTAGCTCCAGCTCCACTTGGCAATGGGTTCCTGGAGCATCCCAGTCCTCATCCCGAAATAAAGAGTGGGTGAAGTAGATGATACTGGAGGGGCAGATGTAAGATGTACCTGGAGTGGGTGTGGCAGAGGAGGTGGGCACAGAGCCCCTTTCATTAATGATATGCACAGCAAAGTACACAGAATACCTGCGAATTACCTGCCCACAAACTGCCCTTCTCACTGGTTTTGCCAACCTATTTCCATGACCAAACCAGAAGAAAATATGAAAAATTGAAATTAAGACAGAAGAGCTTGTGGACAACAGGCAAATACATAAAACACATATACATGTATACTGGAATCACACAATAATTTGGGCTGAAAAGGACCTTTAAACAAAAAAACTGAACTATTTTTATATATGTAAGTATTTTTTATATAAATATATAAAACAGCCCAGTAAATCTCTATTGAGATGCACATGCAGGCAAAAAACCTGGGTGAGAAGCTGGCAGTGCTGCCTTCAGTCACGAGGGTATTTACTCTACAACAGCCTCTGCAGCTCCTTAATATTATTTATACAACAGGATTTGTCAAGCAACAACTACAGATGTTTGCAGGGAGTCTTCTTGCTTATCCACTGATAATACCGTGTGCCTGGGACAGCTGAACAAATCCTGCCACGTAAATAATAAATACACGTCTGGGTTAATCAGAAGGAGGCGGTGAGGAATCTGGAGATTCCCACAGACTCCCTGCCGCGGGGAAGGAAACAAGAAAATGCCCTGACCTAAGCAGGGGTGAGTCTGGCATACCCACAGATCACAGGGAGATCACAGGAGCTGTTTGCAGATCACTTACCGAGCATGAATAATTCAGGCGGGAGCGGCTGGGAGTATGAGAACAGATAGATGGGAGCTCACTGCCGCTGCTTTGGCAGGTTTTATTTTATCCAGCCAGGCAAGGAAACCACGAGCCCCAGCAAAAAATCCTCTGCCTTGCGTTGCCAGAGTCGTGACTTCACTGACAATCTCGCGACACATCGTGTTTTGCCAGATCCTCAGCTGATAATGAATGCCATTTCTCTTTCTGCTTGAGGCATTTTTGTGATTATTTGACTGGACAGGTACGGCAAAACAATGTTTTTTTTAAAAAAAAAAGCCTTTAGTACCCATCTGCTCTTTACTGCATAATTACACGACTCAAAGAATCACAGAATGGTTTGGTTTGGAAGCGACCCTGCCATGGGCAGGGACACCTTCCACTAGCCCAGGTTGCTCCAAGCCCAGTCCAACCTGGCCTTGGACACTTCCAGGGATGGGGCAGCCACAGCATCTCTGGGGAACCTGTGCCAGGGCCTCACCACACTCACAAACAAGAATTCCTTCCCAGTATCCCATCTAACCTTGCCCTCTGGCACTGGGAAGCCATTCCTCCTTGTCCTGTCCCTCCGTCCCTTGTCCCAGGTCCCTCTCCAGCTCTCCTGGAGCCCCTTTAGGCACTGGCAGGGGCTCTAAGAGGACTGGAAGCCAGGAAGAAAATTAAAAGTTAAAAAAAAAAAAAAACCATAAGGAAAGGCAGAAATGATAAAGACAGATGGTGGAAGTTAAACATGCCCTTGATGCAACGTGAAAAAATCTAAAACTAATTTAGACACCACATTCTGTTTCCTGCCAAAGGGAAGAGCCTTGTTGTCGAGGATGGAGGGGCAGCTCTCCCACGTGAGGTCAGAAATGGGAACCCAAGCTCAATGACCACTGGTGAGGCTGGGAACAGCTCAGTCCCAGAGAAGCAGAGGTGCCAAGCGAGAATTCAACAGAGAGGACCCTGCCTTAGCAGGATTTCCAAATATCCCCCATGGCAAGACATGCTCCAATGCCAGCGATGTGCTCTGGGACTGGGAAACCCTTTGGGAATTCCTGTCCCGCACCAACATGTGCATTGCCCTGCTTCAATTCACTCCATTACTGCCAGCACTGGATTTGTCCCCAAAGCTACACACCAAGCTCTTCTCCAGCCCAACTGCTGTGCATGTACACCAGGTCACAGCCCCCTCACACAAAAACTTTTCTTGATATCACATGAAATATACCTGATTCAAGACTCGCAGTGACAGCAAAAGACATTCACCCAAGATCTCAACACTAAGATCCCAGTAAATCTGGTTCTCAGCAAAAACCACATGAGAAGCATCCAGGCATCCCCAAGTTAGGAGTGGACCTGGATGCTACCAGCTAGGAAATTTACACTTTCAATTTTCCCTCAACATAAAAATATTGACTCTATCCACGCTTTCTCCCATTCCTGAACTCCTATTCCTTCTCAATTAAAAACTGAATTTAAACATCCTTCAGCAGCACCCTCAGCCTAGAAAGCTCAGTTTGGAAGTGCCATCTCTATGGTGTGTCTATGACACAGGCTCTATTGCCCACATCAAGAAAATTTCACTTCAGTCTTCAGCATAAACTGACTATCTCTGGTAGGGAACTTGTTTCTTGCCTTTATAGACTGAGCACAGGCCACATCTCTGCATTACCCCAAAATAATTACTTGGCCACACACCTCATTGGATCCTCAGGGCTCTGGGTTCTCCACCCTTGTGTTTACATTCCATGCAGCAAAATTAACTAATTAATATACGTCTGACAGATGTTCTTTGAAAGAGATGTCATGTCTTCAAAACACAAGATGATGAAAGGAGTAATCAAGTAGATTAGACTGACCAGAAAAGCAAGGATTGTAGCATGACACTGGAAAGCACAGCTTTAAGTCTTTCTCTTGATATTTATATGGTTTTATTTGCATATCAAACTATATGCCAATTAGCTGTATATAAATCTATGATGAAATTATGCTGTGCAGCTCTCCAAAGTGAAGAAAAGCCAGGGCTGGGATGCATAATCCCCCTTAACTCTGGCCCTCCAGGTGTTCCCACTCCAGCTCTCTCCTAATGACCGTGTACTCCCAGCAACACAACTGTACAACGGGAATCTTTTGCAATCATACAGATGGATATGCAACATTTCCATATATTGTAAGCTACTTTGTGTATTTTTTCATTCTCCTCCAGCTAGTTACTCCTGGAGAAAAAGAGTCTGAGAGGAAACAGACCTTCTCAATCTCCACAACTCCCTGACAGGAGGAGGCAGCCAGAGGGGGTCAGGCTCTGCTCCCAGGAAGCAAGGGACAGGATGAGAGGAAACAGCCTTAAGTTGCACCGGGGCAGGTTTAGATGGGATATTAGGGAAAATTTCATCATGGAAAGGGCTGTCCAGCCCTGGTACAGACTGCCCAAGGCAGTGGTGGAGTCCCCATTCCTGGAGGGATTTAAAAGCCGTGTGGATGTGGCACTTGGGGACATGGGTCAGTGGCAGCCTTGGAAGTGCTGGGTGAATGGTTGGACTCGATGATCTTGGAGGTCTTTTCCATCCTAGATGATCCTGTGATTCCATGATCTGCCTGCTGCCCCTTGTCTCAGTATGCAGGGCAAGTTTTGGCCCTGCTGAGGCTTTGTGCAACCCTGCAGGAAAGCGGTGATCCTGCTTGAGTTCCTGTAGGCAACACTGGGATGCAAACGACAAGAGAGATGCATGCTCTTATTTTAAATATCAATAGGAAGGTGGGGATGCAATAGCCTGGTCCTGGAGCAGCACCACTTAAGCCAATTGTGCTCTGGAAGGGGTGTGCACTTGTAGTGGAACCGGCTGCCCTAACGAGGCCTTTGTGCTCTGCCAGGTATCTGCAGCAGGCATCATGCAAAGCTGCAGCCTCTGGGCCCATCTGCAGCCACAGCTCACACCAGCTCCAGCCAGCACTGCCTGGAAATTGGGCCATCCACCCTGCCCACACAGGCAGGGAAAGGTCTCGAGAGAAGGGATTCCAGACGCCTTCCACTATCCCAGGTTGCTCCAAGCCTCATCCAGCTTGGCCTGGAACACTTCCAGGGATTGGGCAGCCACAGCTGCTCAGGGCAACCTGTGCCAGGGCATCACCATTCTCATGGTAAAAAATTTCTTCCTTCCATCTAGCCTGAATCTCCCCTCTTCCAGTTTAAAACCATCAGCCCTTGTCCTATCCCAACAGGGCCTACTGAAAACTCTGTCCCTGTTTTCATTTATAAGCCCCTTTTAGATACTGAAAGGCCACAATAAGGTCTCCCCAGAGCCTTCTCTTGTCCAGGCTGAACAATCCCAGCTCTCTCAGCCTGTCTGCAGAGGAGAGGTGCTCCAGCCCTGTCAGTGAGCCTGCACTGCTTGGGACCATTTTTTGGGGCTCAACTGAAGTAGCAAGTTTGACTAATTGGAGCGATCAGGCACACATTCAGACATAAAATATTAATATGGGAAGAAATCAAAAGCAGTCTGGCTGGGCTCCTGCTTTGAATTCATTACACGCATTGAAAAAAGAAAAAACAATCAAAAAAAAAAGTTAAAAAATGAAGAAGTTTTTATCTTTTCCAGTATGTACGCAAAGGTATAAATTCCTGACCGGCTGCAGCACTTGGCCTGGCTGTGCTGGTAATTGGAACCAGCGTGCTTCGCTTCCCGGGCGTCCCATTCACAAGGGAGAGAGGGAAGCATTCAATTTCTCAATAGGAAACTTCATTGCCAGAAAACAATCCACCTTCCTGGAGCCCAAGGAAAAACCGGAGGGCAAGTTCTCTGCTCGACCACGGTTCCAGTTTCACTGCCAGCCCTGGCCAGAGCTAAGTGCTCAGGCCATCCCAAACCCATGAGATTGCCTTCAACACTTCCAGCTCAGTGCTTTTTTTTTTTCCCCCCTCTAAACACATTGAGTTTTTTTCTTTTCCTTTGGGATTGCTCAGGGGTCCAATTTGCAACTTTTCTTTCCACAACCAAATGGGCTAAACAAGCCCAGATTTTGTCATGACAGTTTTTCTTAGATTTTTAGCTTTCCACCCAGTTCCAGACCTTGGACTTCATGTAAAGCACCCAGGTGTAGCCAAGGCCGCGCTAACATCAAGGGGATATTTGTGGGACATCCTCAGAGGCAAAGCACCCTTTAAGCAGGATTTTTAATGAGCCTAGGACACTCCCAGCCATATGGGACTGAGGAAAAATCATGTTACACCAACAGCTTTCCTTTAATAGCATTTTAAAACTCATTTTTCATTCCTAAAGCTGCTGTCTTAGCACAGAGTGGAGTAAGGCTTCGAGGCCACAAAAACCCATCAGACACTCCAGCACGACTCCAGAAAGCCAAGCAGCAGGCAAAGGGACTGAGCAGTGTGGTGGCAGATGAAATGCAGCACCAGTCAACATAAAACCAATGCAAAAACAACCCCTGACAATGGCCCCTGTAAGAATCAAGTTTCAGGATTAAACAGACTCAGAAGCAACCACCCTGTGCTTCTGCATGCATAGCACAAATTTAAAAATCAAACTTACTTCTACTTATAACACTTACTTAGAAAGTTATTTTTCTCCTCGTTATTTACATCTTTTAAGGCATTAACTAATAGTTCCCACTGCAATGGCTTCTTTCTTTATGCACTTACAGAAAAGCTGAATTATCAGCCTTCTTCACCTGCTTTCTGAGCCATCCCTGACTCCCTCCATCGAGCAGTCTTAGTGCCTTTCTGTATCACATCACCTACAGGACCAGAGGGCTGAACAAGAAAGGAATCACAGGCAGTGCACAGAGGAGTTCATCAGAAACACATCCAGCTCCATCTTTATACCTTTATTCTCCCTAAAATCTCTAGAAAAAGGTTGTCACAGAGCCATTTTTGACCAATAAATAGAAAGCCTTCTAACCCCCAGTGCAGCACTGTTAGGGTACTTTTAGTTGTAATTAGGGTACTTTTATCTGCCTTGAGCTGATCCCTCGAAGAGGGGAATTTTTGAAGCAGACTGGTGTCTGACTGGGAGGGCAGACCTGATAACGGATGGCAGAAGAGGAAGGAGATAGGCAAGGCTGAGGGCAGCACTGTGAGTAAGATAAGGAAAGCTTAGCACAAAATCAGTATGGAATCACACGGAATGACGGATATTTCAAGACATTTCAGGCAGTGGAGGCACCTGCTGTTCCTCCACTTCAGTCAGAGATGGGGAATAAGAAACCAGGGTAGAATCCCCCCAATCTATGCTGAGTTAGGCATGTGATGCCTTATACAGCTCTGAAGAAAGACAAAGACTGGAGCATCGAACTACAGACAGAGCCCTCAAGAAGCCTTCTGGTTCCCGCCAGCCCAAAGGAGGAGTCCCTGAGGACACACAGGAATGTTTGTCTCGCTCAGAACTGCCAAGGATGGACTCACAGCACTGACAGGACCTTGGAGTTTCACCAGCCTTTTCTTTAGTGAATCAATGTAAAGACTCTTCACTGGATCCTACCAACTCCTCAAAAAGACAAAAAAGGCAGGCAGCACTTACCTCTGCTGGACTTCATCCCAGCCTTGACACGCAAGGCTTGGACCCTCCTGTTCGACTCAGACTCCGATTCCTAATCCAGACCTGGACACCAGATCTCACTGTTCTCATTCAGCTCCAAGGACCACTCTAAACCCCAACAAATTCTGGAGTAAATTAAATACAAGCATCTATTTTTGTATGCCAGGATCACTTTTGTTGAGCTGCCATCAAAGCTTTTCTTAGAAGTCATTAACCATGATGGGTAAAACACAATTTCATCTTGTTCCTCTCCTGCCTCCTCAAGGGGAAGATGGCAGCACTCGAGCCACTGCCTCACTGATTGTCCTACTGTTCCACGAAGTGGTTCCTCTCCAGCAAATTGAACACTGAGAGCCATCACAGAGCCCCAGACAAAGGACCAGTGACTGTTTCTGGGATTATTAGAGGGAAGCAGAAAGAAGCCTATTACAGGGTCTTTGTGGCACTTCAATGTTGACAGCTGAAAATAATGGATAGGACAAAACAGAGCAAAGATGATTTAAATTAGGCAACTCCCGGGAAGTGGTGCTCACTCAGGCTTCCAGAGGAGAATCGCCATTTCTTAGAAATGCTAACCCCCAAATGCACGAGCACTCCCCCTCTGCAGCCCATACACACACACGCAGACAGAGCCCTTCTGAGGTGCTCTACAGAGCGTTTGCTCAGTTTGCCAGTGGCCACTGCAATCCCTTCCATTAGGGGATGGGAAAGGTGTATAAACAAGCAGCATCAGCCACAGCTCATCAATCCTTCAGCAAAAACAGCCTTTAATTTCTATCTGCTGCCACAAGCCCGGGGACCTGTAAGAAGGGATTTACGCATCCACGTCCCAGCAATCATTACACAGCTCCTCCAAAGCCACCCGGAGGAGAGGAGACTCACTCCTACTCCAGGGGTTTGACGCAGACAGAATGACAAAGGCTCTGACGAAGCTTTAGAGCCATCTCATGCCCGTCCCAGCACTGTGGGACCCTTATTGGGCTCATTTTAAGTAACAGGCATCTCCCACCTACACACATCACCACTCTCCCTCAGACAATCACTGAAACATTTCAGTTGGAAAACATCTCCAAGACCACTGCGTCCAACCTGTGCCCGATCCCCACCTTGTCACCCAGACCAGAGCACTGAGTGCCACATCCAGTGTTCCCTGGACACCTCCAGGGGTGGGGACTCCACCACCTCCTTGGGCAGCCCCTTCCAATTTTTTAATCACACCTGTGAAAAAATTCCTCCTCATATCCAACCCAAACATCCCCTGGTGTAGCTTAAGGCTACGTCTTCTTGTCCTGTCCCTTGTTTCCTGGGAGCAGAGCCTGATCCCCCCTGGCTGCCCCCTCCTGTCAGGGAGCTGTGAAGAACCAGAAGGTCCCCCCTGAGCCTTCTTTCCTCCAGGCTGAGCCCCTCCAGCTCCCTCAGCCACTCCCCATAGCACTTACCCTCAATGCCCAAGCCATTCTCAGTCTGGCCAGGAAAGCATAAAAGGGGAGGAGAGACAGGCACACTGCACATGGTGAATTTGCTGGCTGCCTGGGCTCGATAGATTTTCTAATGCTGTGGCAGCAATCTGTCTTTCCAGGCATGGCACTTGGGTTTTACAACCTGAAACACCACCCAAAGCAGCTCCTGAACATCTGAGGATGCAGCCCAGCCAACCCTGCACTCACCCTGCAGTGGATAAAATCCTGTTGAAAATGGGTCCCCTGTGCACAGAGCCCTCTGAAAGCACCCCCACAATGATGGAGGTTTCACACCTTTCTTGCACCTGCACGTGCAACCCACAAGGTACAAGGCTGGTGTCCTGTTTGGCCACCCAAAGCCCTGAGACACCCTAGCAGCAGCTGGAGGGTGACAGTGGGACTGACTCTGGCAACAAACGTTCCTGGGTCCTGAAGAGAGGAGCCTTCACAACTGCTCCTGGGGGTCCCACACCACCACCTCTCTGCTGGGATGCTCTGGGGTCTCCCTTTTGCAAAAGCTGCCTCTGTGCAGGGAGGAGGTGCAAAGGAGAGACAGCTCTGGCATGGGATAAGGGTTGGGGACACGGCAGCCAGAGCTGGGAATGCTGCTCTGCATTTGTGCAGCATCTGGATCCTGCAGCAGCACCAGCATGCAGTAACGGTTAGGACAGAGGTGGAGTAGGAGGAAGGAGAGAATGGAAGGAAGAAAGGAGAGACAGGAAGGAGAAGGAGAGGAAGGAAAGAAGGAAAGAAAGGAGGGGAAGAAAGGAGAAGGTGGGGAGGAAGGAAGGGGAGGAGAAGGCAGAAGGACGAAGATGAGGAGGAGAAGGAAAAAAAAAGGAAAGGAGAAAAAGGAACGGAAGGAGAGAAGGATAAGTAAAGGAATCAGAGGAGGAGAAGGAAATGAAGTAGAGGAGGACGAGGGGAAGGGGAGGAAGAAGAAGAAGGGGGAGGAAGAGAAGGAAGGAAGCGGTCTTTGAATTCACTGTGGAGCAATGCCTGAATCCATCCGGCACGAAACGAGGCCACAGCACCGTTTTCCCCCCAGACAGTCAGTAAAGCAGCTCACCTCCTGTCTTCTGCTTGGCACAGACAACCGGCATGGAAAACCCCGGAGAGGAAGGCACAGCTGCGTTACGGGAGAGAGATGCTGCAGAAACGCCGACCAGACACTCCCCAACAGGAATGTGCCAGGCAGCACGGCAGGGAAACAGCAACCTGCCCCCATGGACGTGCCAGTCTCCTCCTTTCAATCCCCGTTGTGAAAAAGGTGACTCAGGAAAATCGCAAAGGAAACCAGGGGTGGTGTGAAAGTGGAACAAGACACCATCTGTTCTCAAGCCTCACAGCTGGAAAGGGCATAACCTGCCCTTGGTATGGCTGCAAGGGACACTCTGGTCCAGAGAGGGCTTTTAGGAGAGGAGAAAAGCTGCCTGCTGCGTCTCCTGTGCTGGGATTCACCCACACACACCCACCACAGAGCTGGAGGACCAGGGGCTTCACCCCACTCCCACCCCTGCCCACGAACTCCCATGCAAGATCACATCTGGAAACATCTGCGTAGGGCACTCACTCTACACTGCATAAAAAGACCAACCATAAGCCAAGATGTGGGCATGAACCACCTCTGCAAGGCATATCAAATGCTGAATATGCTGGTGAGACTGTAGTGGGGAAATCTTTACACATAATCACTTCTCATCTATTTCTTACTGTATCTACAGTACCACAGCCCTCACTGTGGGTTCCGAGTGGTATTTCAGACATGATGTTCATGAAGCTCAGATTGAAAGGTCGGTAAACCCTCAGCTCAACTTGTGCTTCTCTGGAAGGAAGTGAAAGAAAAAGAAAGAAAATAAGAGAAAAAGAAATAATAAAAAAAAAATGGGAAAAAGGGAAAATTGAAAAAGAAAGAAAGAGAGAAAGAAAGAGAAAAATAAAGAAAAAGAAAAAGAAAAAGAAAAAGAAAAAGAAAAAGAAAAAGAAAAAAAGAAAAAGAGAAAGAGAAAAAGAAAAAGAAAAAAAGAAAAAGAAAAAGAAAAAGNAAAGAAAAAGAAAAAGAAAAAGAAAAAGAAAAAGAAAAAGAAAAAGAAAAAGAAAAAGAAAAAGAAAAAGAAAAAGAAAAAGAGAAAAAGAAAAAAGACAAAAAGAAAAAGAAAAAGAGAAAGAAAGAAAGAAAGAAAGAAAGAAAGAAAAGAAAAGAAAAAAGAAAGGGGGAGAGAAAGAGAGGAAAAGAAGAAATGCAAAAAGAGAAGACGAAAAGGGGGGAAAGCAGGGGAAAAAGGGGGGAAACAAAAGGGGGGAAACGAAGGGGAAATAAAAAGTGGAAGAGGGGAAGAAAAGGCAGAAGGGGGAAGAAAAGGGGAGAAAGAAAGGGGGAAAAGCAGTGAAGAAAAAGGGGAGGAAAAAGTGGAGAAAAAGGGTGAAGAAAAGGGGAGGAAAAAGGGGGGAAGAAAAAGGGGAGAAAAAAGAGGGAAATAAAAAGGGGGGGAGAAAAAGGGGAAGAAAAGGGGAGAAAGAAAAGGGGGCAAAGAAAAGGGGGGAAAGAAGAGGGAGGAAATAAAAGGGAAGAAAAAAAGGAGGGGAGAAAAGGGGAGGAAAGAAAAGAGGGAGAAGAAAAGGTGGGTATAGAAAAAAGAGGGGAAAGAAAAAGAGGGAACAAAAATAAAAGCAAAAAGAGTGAGGGTACGAAAAGAAAAAAATGAAAGGAGAAAGCCAGCAAGCACAAAAACCTAGAGAACTGATACTTTCCCAATACTAAAAGAACAACCTCAAGTCACTTTTTAAAAAGTCCAAGCCCTTCCTAATAAGATGTCCAACAGTCTGTGAATTACCCAGCCATAAAACTTCCACTTGCACGTGACATTTGCTGGTAGGAATAAATCAGGGCAAAGAAAAGAGGAGCCGGTCTGGAGTTCAATGAGTATTATCCTAATTCTAAACGTATTAGCAGTGGTCTGAAAGCAGGACATTGTCATCCAGACAGACGGACAATGTTCATAACCAATGGCAATTTGTAGGACGCATAATTTGCTACTACCAAAATAGCACAGCATGTGGGGTTTTTTGCCCTTTTTAGTCTATAGCTGTGTCGTTTCTTTTGGCTTGTTGAAAGAAATCTGCTCTGCACACGCGGAGCAAGAGCTCAGACCTTCGGCAGCTCATAGAAAACAGGTGGCCAGGCATCGGGGGAAATACAGCCTTTTGGAAAGAGCTAATAAAATAAGCAGATGATTATAGAAAATGGAGATGAAACTGGCTTCTCTTTCAAAAACAGAAAGTCAGAGACAAACTAGGTTTAGACTGAGCAAACGCTGATTGGAAACACATCCCGCCACCACCTCTTGCAGTTTTACCAACACCAACAGAGTTTTCACACACAAAAAAAAAAAAAAAAATTTAGGAAAAGAATAATCATCCACTCAGGGCTGACCATCCCCAAGCCACAAAGCTCAGCTTCCCCTGGCTGACCTGGCTGTTGGCTTAACATCAGGCAGGCTGGGGGCTCAGGAAAGTCAGGTTAAAATAGACTTGCTGCCTTAAGACTTCATCCCTGCCATCATCATCTCCCCATCGGACAACAGCGCGCAGCACTTACGTGAAAGTTGAAATTTGGTTTAAGTCCCAATCCTCTAACTTTCCATGGGGAGAATGTTAGGAGGGATCTCTCCTGCACGCTCCAGGACCACTGTCTTAAACTGCCGGTTATTTCATGGTGGAGAGTCACCAAAAAAAAAAAAAAAATTAAAGGAGGAGGAAAAAAAATAAAGCAAAAACCCACCCCAGAAAAATAAATGCCTGTATCCCTAACAGAGCAGCAGGGTGGAGCCAGCACACCCTTATATTTAGCTGCAGGCAAAGCCTTAAAGTTGTAGTGCATTTATTTTCCATGAAGCACATCAATGTACAAGATAAAAAAAAACTCCCCAAACTCTTGCTATTTGCCCCATTCTGTCTCTCATGGGGCACACTGGGATTTTTATCACTATTTTATTTTTATTTTCTGAACAGGAGCCTTGGGATGGATCAGAGATTTCAACAAGCTCAGCTGAAGTTACCTCAAGCTCAAATAAGTGCAGTTTCCCACAACCCTGGGAAAGTAAATTACCAATTTTTTTTTTTTTTTTTTTTTTCCCCTTACAGTGGAAAAAGGTAGTTACCGGGCATAAATCAGACCTCATATTCACAAAACGCTCTAAGGGCTGAGTGCTGGTCCCACAGGCTGAGCATCCCTCCTATCTCTACCTGCCCCGGCAGAGCACGCCTGGGTGGCAGCCCAGGTCCGAGCCCATCTGCAGAGGGGCACAATTTGCCGAGACGTCCAACACAAACGGACACGGGAGGGGGAAGAAGGCAAAAAAAAAAAAAAGAAAAACCACGGGGATGCGCTTCCAACCCCTCCCGAGGCCACATCCAGCCCGAGCCTCCCCGCCACCTCCCGCCCGGCCTTCCCGCCGCCTTTCAAGCCCTGCCAGCCCCGCGGGCGCTCCGGCAGATGCCGTGCGCGGAGCCGCGGCCCCCCCTGCCAACGCCGGGGCACGGCAGAAGGCTCGGCCAGCTCATAAAAACCCGAGCATCTGCACCGTGCCGCTCGCACGGCCGCACCGCCACAGCGGGGCCCGGAGACCGGGCTGTCTGCGGGGACGCGGCGCGGCGAAGGGAAGCGAGCCCCTCAGGCCGCTGCGGGAGCTGCCGCTGGCCTTCCAGAGGGCCCTCCTCGAGCTCCGGGCAACGAGCTCCAGAGGGCTGAATAGGAAATTTCACGTCTCTCAGCGTCTTCCTCTAGACTGTCCAGCAAAGCTAAACACAGAGGAGAGTCTGAAGAGCCCCAAGAAGGAGAAATCGGTCGTTTGCTTTCCAAGCAAGCGCCTACAGAGCTTGTCTGGAGGGTCATCGGCTGGTTTTCTCTTTATTCCGTCAGAAGGGTTGCTCCCCCAGCAGTCCTGAGAGGATGACAACCCACAACCCCTGCTGTGAGGATCCACATGATCCAAATGGCAACCGCCACTGGGTCTACCCTGCCTCGGGCACCAAAAGATGAAAGCATCCACCAAGCCCACACCCTCCCACGAAATCCTGCCTCGTCGTCCAGCAGTGCTCCCTGTTGTCACTGATGCTTCAGCAATATTGACCCCAGAGTCTGTTTTTCTCATGTACTTCAAGAAAATTTTGAAAATATTTCTTCTCAGGCACTCCGTGAGTAGGGCCTGCCATCCTTCCCACCCCTCTCCCTAGGGGACAAGGGAGGTGCCCCGAAGAAAGGTGAGATGCTGCTGTGGCTTTGCCCCTAAAGGCATCATTCCCAACATGAGATCAGTAGGCAGGAGTGAAAAGCAACCTTTCCCCTCCATCTGCAATTTCAAGATGAGAGGCCATCTGGGATCTCTCCTTCTCCTGCACCCCATAACAGGACCTGACATTTACCCAGTGGCAAAGAAGGAGCATCATCATGGGCTTAAGAGCATCAGATCAGCCTTTGGAATTATGTCACCCAACCCATCCCCTGGAACAGGCTGCCCAGAGAAATGGTAGATATCCCATCCCTGGAAACATTCAAAGCCAAGCTGGATAGGGATTTGAGCAACCTGATGTTCTTGAAGATGTCCCTGCCCATGACAGGGGGATTGAAATTAGATGGTCTTGAAGGTTCCTTCCAGCCCAAACTGTTCTATGATTCTCCTCCAAAGCACTCCAGAACTGTTTGCAGAGCTCCTTCACACAAGGTCACAGAATGGTTTGGGTTGGGAGTGACCAAACATGGTCCAGTCCCACCCCTTGCCATGAGCAGGGACACCTTCCACTATCCCAGGTTGCTCCAAGCCCCGTCCAACCTGGCCCTGGACACTTCCAAGGACGGGGCAACCACAGGTTCTCTGGAAAATCTGGAACAATGACCAGGTTCAGCTTTGTTACCAGGTTGCACCATGTCACAGTGACAGCCAGGACACGGCCTGTTAGACAGCCACACCAGATGTGATTAGAAGCTGGTAATTAACTCATGATGCACACAGCAGAGAGGCTTTTCTTGCTGCACATCCCAGCTCTGGAGGGACACCACGAGAAACAAAACCTTACTGTGTCAATGTACAGGCATTTGGAGACAACCCAACAGCAGATCTCTCAACTGAAAGAGACATTTTTGTTTGTTTGTTTTGAACCACTGGTTGCCAGTGCAGGACCTCACATTGGGCATCTGTCCTACCATACAACTTGCATGACAGATGCTCTTTCGTATTGCTAATTGTTGAAACAAAGTGGGTACTGAATGAGGGCCTTTGAGGCTGGCAGGGGCTTCAAATATGGTCAGTGCTGAGCTAATTCTGTAGGGCAGTGTCTCCAGCTTCCTCCATCCCCCTCCAGATTTATGTTACAGCCATCCAGATCCATTTTTTGCTGGCTGTGTCCTTGCCCTCCCCCTGCCCTCTGCAGAATTTTATTAATCCCATTTTGCTGGCTGGGGGGGACAAACATTCTCTTATTTTTATTTAAGTCCTCCCCTCTCTCCCCTTGGCTTCAGAACACTTTCAGGGTTCTCCTCCTGGTAGCCACACAAGACATCCCTCAGTGTGACCCAGGCAGAGACAACATCCTGGGGCCAAATGCTTCTGATAAATCTTAAGTCCAGGTACCAAACCAGCACCACGGGAGCACACTGAGCATTTGGCACCTGATTGCTGAGGACCAAGAGCCCAGCCTAGGACCACAAAGGATCTCACCATCACCACCACAGTGCAAACCTCCTCCAGGGAAGATGCAGCCCTCGAATGCAGCAGGGTCATGAGCCAGAGCTGCCAAAACAGAGTTCAAGCCCTGCAGTCAACCCTGGGGAGAGTTCCTGAGGAAAGCTGAGGACAGACCCCAGCATCCTCCCCATCCAGCATCACCTTGCTCTGCACAGCACTGTCTAGAAGGCTCTTCCCAGTACATGAGCTCTTGGGTGACACCTAAATGTTCTAAAGTCACCAGCAAGCATTGCTGTTGGGAAGCCACCCAGGCTCCAGCTGCCTCCTCTCCCCACACCATCTACCATCAGCAGAGACACACACCATGGAGTTTTTCAAAAAGGGTCTTGGAAAGAATAACATGCTCAACTCTTATTTACCTGGGTGGGAGTTCGGCACGTCACGCCATCAGTCCTTTCAGAAATTCCAGCTTAACTGCTACAATGAAAAGGAAATATTTTTCTACACTGGGGTTATTAGGTGTTGCCATAGTGGCACGCGTGGGTGTGCGCTTCAGTATTAGCTAAAGGCCCAGATCTGCAAAGATGCACATAAATCACTTGACTCCCATGAAAACAGCAAGAACAGTCATAAAATGACCCAAGCACTGAGATCAGATCCACCCAGACAACTTCAGTGTGTGCTACTGAGGTGTAAAAGAGGGAGAAAGAAAAAGAGACGACATATAAAATTTTTATTTCACCTCACAGTCAGTTCGTTTCTGCACCAAGTATGTTTTTCTGTGTTGATACAACACTTACTAAACCTTCTTTGACTCCTCACTGCTGTGATGGAGGGATGCATGGATGCTGGCCAGGGCTCTCCACACTCACCCTGGCATCCCTGTCTCCCCTCAGGGCAGCAGCAGGGATCTGAGCAGTCACCCCAAAAATCGTGACGCCTTTCCCAACCCTTTCTCTTTCCTTTGCCTCTTCTCCCACCTTCCCACGGTAGATAAAAAAGCAGACAAATAGTTGCAAAACAAATCAGCAAGGGATGTGCAAGCAAACAGCTGAGGCTGGTTGTGGCAACCAGGGGTTTGAAGTATGGAAAGCTGAGAGGCACAAGCATGCATTATCTCGGGATGGAGTGGTTAGGGAGGAGGGAAGAGGCTTTGTTGAGAGATTTGAAGGCTGCCCACCCTCACCTGCCACCTTGAGCTCTGTCACTACAAGTTGGTCTAGTGGAAGGTGTCCCTGCCCATGGCAGAGGGATCGAACGAGGTGATCTTTAAAGTCCCTTCCAACATAAACCACTGCAGGATTCTAGGACAGCTGGAGAAGACACTGGGAAATTGCTGCAGGGAGGAGGTCACAATTGCTGACCCTCTCTGTGTCACTGCCCACCTTTCACAGCTGCCCTGGGGACCTGTGGCTCAGTCCGTGTGTCCAGCAGGCCTGAGCTGACAGGGGCCTGCAGGCACACAGACCACCTCCCACCCGTCAGCACTCACAGACGGGCTCTGTGCCACCTGTGGGAGACAGCCACATGGCACACAGCAAGACTGTCACCAGCACATGGTATCTCATTTGGCACAAAATCCCCCCCTGGATAAAGCAAACACGAAAAAAAAAAAAAGGCAGAAAAAAGCAAGCTGAACCAGAGCTGAACCACAGCACCCCAGGCCAGCTCCCTGCTGCAACTGCTCTGGCACCAACAGCCCTCAAAATAAAAGCTTCTGAGTCTTGGTTTTATATTTTTCCTGAAGTGATGCTGGCTTATCTACTCTCTCCCACCCTACCAGCACCCAACTAACACCTTACACTCATCACCTCTGATTGCCTCCACAGCTCTTCCTTGTGCTCTTTATGCAGGAACAATTAAGCTCTGCTCAACTTTTCCATTAACCCGAGCAGCCCTTAGTCATGTCTAACGAACTCACAAGTTGCTGTGTTTTTTAATTTGATGCAAGACTCATGTCTCCCTGGCCCAGACACATGCAAAAGGTTCAATCCCTCAGCGCCTCACAGTCAAACACCAGTGTGGCTGCTCCTCGTCCCTGCTCTGCAGAAGCTGGATGACTACATGAGATGCCAGACAGCTCGGAATCAGGTCCAGGATTTATCCTAGGAGTGTCTGGCTGCACAGAGATTGCAGGCACCCTCAGGATTAATTTGTTTAAAAGCATCCACCCATCTGCAGTTGGGTGGCAACCACATGGCACGGCTCTACCATCACTGGTGTCTCATATCACTGCAGATGTTTCCTCACTCGGGTCATTAGGGTCTCTGGCAAGATATTTACTCTGAAGAAATCTAGGCATTTCAAATTATTCCTAGTCCTCCAGCAAATTTGACCCTTAGCCACTTCATGGTTCAAGGATCACTGAAAGGAGACATGTGGACAGAGAAAGAGCCAGGTCTCAGATTTGTTTCCTTGGAAGCCAGGATGAAAAATGTTACATGCAAACATGGGTTCAATCAATCAATTGATCATGCAATCAATGCAAACACGGAGAAGCAGGGTGCTAACAGGCTTTGGGAGATTTAGAACTATGGAATCACAGGCTTGTCTGGGTTGGAAGGAACCTTGAAGATTACCTGGTTACAACACCCCTGCCACTCCTCAGTCCATCCCCTTTGTCACTTAAGACACCAAAATAATGACCAGGGAAAAAAGTTAGTCTAGACCAATCCAGGCAAAGTCACCAAGCTGAGCTCCCTGAAGCACTTGGTAAGAGGCAGAAGTGTTCACCCATCATTTTACTGTCTCAGGCTAGCTGCAGACTCAGGGAGGTGCTGCTACGCTTGGATTCATGGAGATCATTTTGCAGTCACAGTGGTTAGGGATTCATTTAGAGCTTGGCTTTGTAAACCAGAAAGCTTAATAAAAAAAATACATGCAAGTCTCTGCATCTACAATTTTCAGTACATCACCTGCCCAGGGCATCATCTCCACTCTAGTTTCAAAGGGAGGCATGATGATAAGGACTTATGAAGCTCATAAAGCCTTCATGAAAACAAGCAGCCTCATCAAGTGAGAGCAAGTAAGTGACACCACTGCAGGAAAAGCTGCAATGTGAGCCTGACACCTGACCACACCAGGCAGGATCCCCTTCCTGAGAGCTGCTACCAGCTCTGGGCCAGCTCCATCCCAACACCCTGCCCGGAATGCCCCACGTGGTGTGAACTACCAGGCCAGAGCTTCAAATGATTTGCTCCTTCAAGCATTGAACCCAATGTCCACGAGGATGCTTTACAGCAGCTGGCACTGGAGGTTGCTTTAGTCCCAATCCTCAGTCAGCAAAGCAGAATCCAGCCCTTCATTAACGACCTCTGGCTATATGGGAAACATCGGGGTATGAACTAGAACAACTCCAGAAGAAGTGGCAAAAAAGAGATGACCAGCAGGTGTTGCACCACACAACCTGCACAAACACATCTGGAAAAGCCTCAACTTCCCCCCACTTCCTCTGCCTTGCCCCACTCTGATCCTCTCTCCCTTGGTCTCTCTCCAGTCTGCAGCATGTGGTGACTGTAATTACGGTTCACCTCGCTGCTGCACAGCCACACCACCCCCAGGTACTTAACTTCTTTTAATCTTGCTTCATGTTTCAGTCCCTACAGCCCACTCGTGATGTCTGCTACTCTTCTTCCAACACCCTCAATTCATCAATAGCCATGTCAGGCTTTGACCTCCAATTTTCTAACTGCTCAGTTAAACCACTCTGCACTGGCCCTGCTCCTGCCTTTGTTAAAAACGAGGGGGGAGCCTCATTTGCTTTCTTATTTGATCATCACTTTACTTCTGTGGTGTGCACTCTGTTTCCCCGTCTTGAAAACCCATCAACCAGCCCCACTCCAGACTGGCGCTGGGGCTGTTGTTACCTTAATGAGAGGAAATTATGGTTAATGCCTAATTTTAATTTTTCCCCCTCCTTTAATTTTTTTTTCAATGGCTTTCCCAGAAAAAGCAGCTTTGGCAGAGTGCTGCCACCTGAATGCTAATGAACGCCAAAGGGACCCGACGTGTCTGCCTCCCTGCCAGACATCAAATTGATTTTCAAATTGCTTTGATGACATAAGGTGGCTTCACAGTTTGGACCTGTGTGATTACCTGAGCATTTATCTCAGTGGGCTCTTCCACCTACCTGCTTTAAAATAACCCAGGCTGCAGGACTGGACCTTTGTGATGGGGTTATAGCCCCCTGGGCTGCTGCCAGATCACGGGAGCCCAGTCTGAATTTGGATAATTTGGATACGGCTCCTGGCCGAGCCCCAGCAAAGAAGAGTGTGGAGGCCAGTCTGCAGCTCAACATCAACTACATCTTTAGCCCTCCACTTTTAGAGGACCAAAAAACGCCCACAGAAGCGGTGGCTGCCCCACCCCTGGAAACATTCAAGGCCAGGTTGGACAGGGCTCTGAGCATTCTGGTCTAATGGAAGATGTCCCTGCTCATTACTAGGGGGTTGGACTAGATGGCCTTCACAAACCAAACCATTTTAGGATTCCAAAACATAGATGGGTCAGTGGTAGGAAAGAGTTTTGCATGTCTAATGCAATTAAAAAATAAATTTCACTTGGGGAATTTCAACTGCTGTGCATGGGCTGGGACAGCACCTGACTTACTGATGTTCTCTTCTCGGCCATAAGCATGAAGGTGAGGAAGCAAGGACAATCAGAGAGCTAGAGGATGTTCTGAGGAGCCAGCAGGTCCCTATGGAGAAATTGCAGAGCTCAGGCACACTCGTCCCTCCTTCCAAAACACTCACCCTCTGAGTGGATGCTGGATGGGAAGGAAGTGTGGCTGACAGAAGGAAAACATGATTTAGGGATGGCTGAGACTCTCCTCCATGAGCAAAGATTCAAGCCCAGGAGGAGAGGAGCGCTGCTTGCCAAACGGAAACCTGAGCACCGCATCGCGCCAGGCGACAGTGTTAAATCCATGGGAAAAGGCAGCAAAGCAAGGTGGTTGAAAACACGGCCCTGTCCTGTTTCCAGGACAGGTGAACACCCTGTAGTATTTCAGTGAACCTCAATCCATTGCCTGGTGAGCAGAGACCAGGTCACCCACCCTGGCCAGGCCAGAGGGATGCGAGAGAGCCACTGTGCCAGCTGGTATTAGGACTCAACTGAGATAAAGGCATAAACTGCTGCAGGCTGAACTCAGCCTCCAGATCAACACGGATCAGAGACTGGATTAAGGGGGAGTGAAGGGAAATACGAACCACTCGCATTAACCTGTGGGTAACATAAGCAGTGACCCCAAAGGTAGTATTTCTTTTATTCCCACGCACGGCTGTATCCCGGTACGCGCAACAGCTGGAATGCAAAAGGCTGGAGTGCAATTTATGGAGTGCTTTGTGATGACAAGGGACGAGGGGAACAGCAGGATAGTATTTATTATTACTATTTTACATTAAAAGGAGCACAGTCCGTCGGTGGTTTACATTTCTGGGGCACCTTTCATCTCCAAAGATAACAGAAGCATCCTGCTAAGAACGGGGGGGGCGGGGGGTGTGTGAGCCAAAGCCTCACCACTGGCTCTAGCTAATAAATATATATATAAAATTATATATATATATAAAATATATATATATATTAGGGACTAGGGAAATTCAAATTACCGCCTTTGAGTGCAGCCATTTACAGAATCAGAAAAACACCATTCTCCCCAGACCTCTGAGTGAACCCTTGCTGTGCCCACATGAAGAAATAATCAGCATTTAGCAGCATTTCTCTCCCTGCTTTGTATTGCCACACAGGCACTCCCCATTTGCACTGTGTAAAGGAAAAAAATAAATCACAGGCACCCTAAATACACTCAAGGGTTTTTTTTCAGCCAGACAAGCATGTGCTCCTTTGGCACAGATGCTGCTGGGTTTGGAGAAGGATAGCCACGGCACAGGTTGCAAGAGCAAGCCCTGACCACCTTGAAGACACTGACTCGGTGCACAAGTCTGATGGATGGGAGACCCCAGTGTCCATGAGGGCTTCACACTTGCCTGTAGGGCTGTGGGTAGAAAATGCTCTTACCCAGACGTATTGGGTTGTCGTGGCCAGGTTTTGGCAGTGGGGGGGCTCCAGGGGTGGCTTCTGAGAGAAGAGACCAGAAGCTTCCCCTGTGTCCGGCAGAGACAAGGCCAGCCAGCTCCAGGATGGACCCCAAGGCTGAGCCCATCGGGAATTATGGTAATGTCCCTCTGATAACATATTTAAGAAGAAGCAAAAGAAAGTTATTGCACAGTTGTAACTGCAGCCGGAGAAGAGTGGGGTGAGAACACGTGAGAGGAACAGCTCTGCAGACACCCAGGGCAGTGCAGAAGGAGGGGCAGGAGCTGCTCCAGGCACCAGAGCTGAGATTCCCCCTGTGACGAAGCCCATAGTGAGGCAGCTGTGCCCCTGCAGCCCATGAGGGTGCGGAGATCCACCTGCAGCCCCTGGGGGAGCCCATGCTGGAACAGGGGGATGCCTGAGAGGAGGCTGTGGTCCCATGGGAGGCCCGTGCTGGAGCAGAGTCCTGGCAGGGACCTGTGACCCTGTGGAAGAGAGGAGCCCATGCTGGGGCAGGTTTCCTGGTAGGACTTGTGACCCTGTGGGGGACCCACGCTGGAGCAGCCTGTTCCTGAAGGACTGACCCCAGGGAAGAGGGACCCACGTTGGAGCAGTTTGTGGAGAACTGCAGACCATGACATGGACTCACACTGGAGAAGCTCATGGAGAACTGTCTGCCATGGGAGGGACCCCGCACTGGAGCAGGGGAAGGACTCTGACTCCTCTCCCTGAGCAGTGCCAGAACAACGTGTGAGGCACTGACCACAATCCCCATTCCCATCTCCCTGCACCGCTGGAGTTTTAAGGTCTGTTTTTACTTCTCATTACCCTGCTCTGATTGTGTTGTTAATAAATTCAAATAATATCCCCAATTCGAGCCTGTATTGCCCATGATGGTATTCACTGAGTGATCTCTCCCAGTCCCTGTTTCAACTCACGAACCCTTTGTTACATTTCCTCTCCCCTGTCCAGCTGTGGAGAGGAGTGAGAGAGAGGCTTTGGTGGGTGCCTGGCACTCACTACAGCAGATGATACCTGGGGAGATATTGCCAGGACAAGGGACAGGACTCTGTCCCTCTGCCCTGGTGTGACCTCATCTGGAGTCCTGCATGCAGCTCTGGGGTCCTCAGCACAGGAAAGACCTGGACCTGCTAGAGTGAGTCCAGAAGAGGCCACGGAGATGCTCCCAGGGCTGGAGCCCCTCTGCTCTGGAGCCAGGCTGGGAGAGCTGGGGGTGTTCATCTGGAGAAGAAAAGGCTCCAGGGAGACCTGAGAGCCCCTGCCAGTGCCTAAAGGGGCTCCAGGAGAGCTGGAGAGGGACTTGGGACAAGGGATGGAGGGACAGGACAAGGGGAAATGGCTTCCCAGTGCCAGAGGGCAGGGTTACATGGGATATTGGGGAGAAATTCTTGGCTGTGCGGGCAGGGAGGCCCTGGCACAGGTTGCCCAGAGAAGCTGTGGCTACCCCATCCCTGGAAGTGTCCAAGGCCAGGTGGGACAGGGCTTGGAGCAACCTGGGATAGCGGAAGGTGTCCTGCTCATGGCAGGCGTGGAACGGGATGAGCTTTAAGATGAACTTTTGATCCCTTCCAACCTTCAACATTCTGAGATTCCATGATATCTCTCCCCACTGTGCAAAGTGGAGACATCTCCACCAACAATCAGCTGCAAACCCTGGTGCAGCAGTGACCTGCAGCAATCATTTTGTTCCAACCCCAACTACCATGGGAATGCTACCCACTAGGTCAGGTTGCTCAGGGCCTCCTCCAACCTGGCCTTGGACACTTCCAGGGATGGGGCAGCCACAGCTTCTCTGGGCAACCTGTGCCAGGGCCTCACCACCCTCACAGCAAAGAATTGCTTCCCAATGTCTATTCTAAACAGGGTGACAATACAGCCTTCTTTCAGGATTAGGGCCATAGCAGCTAAAGCGAAAGAACAGCCATGAGGCAGAGCAGATAGAGTTTTGCACCATCAGCTACCCAAATCACTTCTAGACCCCATCCAAAGTTTGCCACTGCCACAGAAAATGAATTTTGCTTTGCACCCTGTGGCAAAGAGAGCTGCAGGTTGCCTTTTCCAGACACAGTTGTTTGCAGTATGAATAACAGAAAACGTGTTTTCCCCACATATGGGCAACCATCTGAAAGGCCTGCTGCACCAACCTGAAGGCAGAACCAAGCAAATGTTTGGTGACATTTCCCTATTGCTGTCTCACAGTTAAATATGCTCTTAAAAAAACCTCCTTGCTTTGGTGCTAGCCAAGTCTGTTTTAACAGCATGAAAATCCTCCAGAGCTCAGCAGCAGAGATTGAAGCAAGCCAGGTAAAAGTAAGGGGAGAAGAGAAACTATAAACCCGAGCATCTCCCCTCTCCTCCAGAGAACAGCCGTGCCTTGCTGTTAGCAATTAAAGAAACAGAAGCTATGAGGCTGCTGCCATGCCCATGCACACAGCTCTTCCCAAACTTTGGATGTGGATGACAGCTACTGGATCCACACTGTGCAAAATGTTCCTCCAGAGGTTTGCGACCTCCCTCTTGCCCGCCGTGGCGTTGACAGCTCCCAGTCGCCAGTGGGCACTGGAATTCTCCAGCAATTCCAGAGGGATCGCTCACCCCTCCATGCATCCCGACTCCCTCCCTCCCCCGGGCCCCCCCACTTGCTTTTGGGCTGCATTTGGAAGCTTTGCCTGTTAATTAGGGTAAAGGAAGTCAAGATGTCCAGCCCTGACCTCCAATGTCCCCAGCTCCTCCGTTTGGTGGTGCAGCCCTTGCAAAAAGCCTGCCAGTATTTTGGCAGGAGCAGGCTGCTCCCGGCCTCGTGGGAGCAAATGGTAACACAACAGAGTTACAGCCCCCCACACTGCCAAGGGATGGTTCAAATAGGGGAAAAAGGTGCAAAGGATTTCATGCTCTGGTTTGAAAATTCAGCAGCTTTTTCAGAGTAATTTCTGGACAACCCTGTGATTTTATTTTTTTTTTCGATTTCATCTGTTTCCTGCCTATTGAATATCACACAGTTTCCTCCAGAACCCAGAATAAAATTAGTAGAGTCTCACTCCGATGCAAAACTCCTTTTTCTTACCAATTCTTCAGACCCAGGGGAATGACTACAGTGGAAAGGAGCTGAAGACAGAAACGAGCTGGGGGCTGATCCTCAAAGACCAATTAAGCCTCTGGCATCCCTCATTTTGATGACGCTCCTCCCTGGGCTCCAGCAGACAGCATGATGCATCTCCTGCCCAAAATGCTAAGGAGAGAACGCACATTACTGCCTGCAAAGAGGGTACATCAAGATCAATGGCTCACTGCAGACCCCAGTGTGAGAATGATGTCACTCCACCGCCAGACGCGTGGTAACGAGCCCTACAAAGGAAAACATCTTGCATCACCGAGCTGTCTGTTGAGCTTACTCTCCAAAAAAAAAGGGGCATTGACCTGAAAAAAATCACAGTGTTTGCTTTTAGGAGGGTGGGAAGATGGTGCTGAGAGAGAATGGGCAGCGCAGCAGCTTAGCATTGTAAAATCATAGAACAGCTTGGGTTGGAAGGCACCACCCAGTTCCACGCCCTGCCATGGGCAGGGACACCTTCCACTATCCCAGGTTGCTCCAAGCCCCATCCAACCTGGCCTGGAACACCTCCAGGGATGGGGAATCACCACCTCACTGTGCTTGGTGGGCTCAGTCAGGACAATGTTCCCTAAGGTGTGGTGCCGTCTCCACAAGGTGCCTCATCACCTCCTCCAGCCCCAGAGGGATCCCTCAGTAACTCCTGCCACAGGATTAATCAGGGCCTCACCTGATTTACCGTGGAGCCCAGGATGGCCAGTGAGGGCTGGGATGCTGCACTGGGCACCATGGGCGGCTCTATAGCCTTGCCATGAAATCCTGAATTTAGGATCACCAGGTGTTAAGGGGCTGTTCTACATATTCCTGCACAGGTTGTCCATCAGTCATTTTCACAATTTCCAAACCAGGGCATTCCAGGAGCTGGAAAGGGTGAATAAATTTATTTTTTTTAAATCCAATGACATCTCCTACTTGTATTAAAAGTAGGAGGAAAATGGCTTGAGTCAATGAGAAGCAGATGTGGGGGAAGTGAAAGAGCAACACAGAAAAACAAGAAAAGCTTGCCACCCCTCCCCATTTTGTCTGAATCAAAATGAAATATCTTAGTCCACTACTACCAAGTCTTGTTTAATCTTTCCTCCTTCTAACTATTAACTGTAGTTCCTAAACAAAAAATTGAAAAGCTTCATTGAGAAGCTGTCAAAAAGAAAATGTTTTGGCATTTCCAAAATGACACATTTCATTCTGACATTTCACTTGAAATGCCTGGACATTAAAAATAAATTAGCTCCCCCTGGGGCTTTTCAACATATCCAGTTGCCAAATTCAATTTAAGCTTATGAATAGTCCAGGCTTTCCAAAATTCAACTTTTGAATTCACAGAATCACAGAGTGGTTTGGATTGGGAGAGACCTTAAAGTTCATCTCATTCCACCCTCTACCCTGGGCAGGGACAACTTCCACTGTCTCAGGTGGCTCCAAGCCCCATTCAGCCTGGCCTGGGACACTTCCAGGGATGATGCAGCCACAGCTCCCTGGTCAGCCTGTGCCAGGACCTCACCACCCTCACATTATGAAATTTCTTCCTACTATCCAATCTAAACCTACTTTAATTAACTTACACTGGAAGTTCAGTTCAGTTTTGGTCCAGATAGTGATGCTGATAACCAAAACTTGATCTCCAGCCAACATCTCAAGCCTAAAAATATTTACACCTTATGAAAATATTATATATGAAGAGAATGAGTTAGCCTATGACCCAACAACAGCCTCTCAAATTATTTTAACATGTGTTTTGCTCCTAATATACTGCTGTCATTCACGGGGATTAATGGTTGTTATTAATCACCTGATTTGAAGGCACAGGAGAAAACCATCTCCCTGTGCACAAGCCAGAGGGAACATTATTTATCTGCTATCACTAACACACAATAAAAACAATTTCTGAGTAGATCTCACCTCACACACACAGACGACCATGTCACGCCGTGAGTGATTTGCAAGGCTCTTGCAGGCATGACAAAACCAGCCAGCAATGACAACCAAGGGTATCGGCTCACAGCCCCTCCTCAGATGAGTAACACTCACGCAGATAAGCACATCCATCAGACAGAGGCCTTGGTGAAGGCTTCTGGGGACACCAGAGTGGTCACACCCCTTCTTGCCTTCCAACAGGCTGGTAGTGGGAGTCAGCACAGATCCCAGACCAGCCACAAAGCTCACCAGGAACTTGGGCTGTCCCACCTGGTGGAGCTGCCTGCAACTGCATTTCTAGAAGATGTAACACAGAATTCCTGAATGGTCTGGGTTGGAAGGGACCTTAGAGATCATTTTGTTCCAACCCCAACCACCACGGGAATGCTACCCACTATCCCAGGTTGCTCCAAGCCCTGTCCAGCCTGGCCTTGGACACTTCCATGGATGGGGCAGCCACAGCTCCTCTGGGGCAACCTGTGCCAGGCCCTCACCACCCTCACAGCCAAGAATTGCTTCCCAATATCTATTCTAAATCTCTCCTCTTTTAGTTTCAAACCATTCCCCCTAGTCATGCTCAGTGGTTCCAATCCAGATTGGACAGACAGTGGCTCAGGGAAAACTTGCACCATTAGGCTTTAATCTGTCACCATCCTGGTGGGACCTTGCTGGGTGAGGTGCACCCGAGGAACCAAAGTGCTCCTGAGTCAGTCTAGGCCAGGAGAACCAGTCCCCAGGAATCACCAGCAAGGTACCAACCTTTTCTACCAGCAAGAAATCTGAATATAGGGTCCCCTGCCATTAGCAGCATCTTATTCCCATTTTACTGTGGAGGCTCTGGGGCATTTCTTTTCCTATTTTTACTTTTTAACACAGCAGTTTACTGATACTGAAAGCACTTAGCACCAAAGACAGATCTGAGAACAGGACAGAAAACAAACTTCCACTCTCCTGGATGCCTGTAATATCAGGTCTAACCCAAAATATCCTTGCACTCTCCTGAGCAGGGCTATGGTGGGTCTGAAATGCCGACTCTGCTCCAGCACAAGCTTCACACACTGAACTGCACACTAAAGAAAAACTTACATGTTTATACACCTTGCTTGCACAGCACGGTGCTTGTAGGCTAGAGGCTCGAGTTCCTTCTTCTGATTCACTCCTTGAGTGAGTCAAACTATTTATTTGAACTCGAATCCACATGAGGTGCAGAACAGCTCGGGCTTCGGCTCAGTGCCAGCTGCACTCCCATTGTCCACCATATAAAAGCAGGTATCCTGGCACGGACACAGGAGGTATGAAATACAGAAGATGAGAAAATACTGCTTTTATAAGACACCTGCAGAAAAAAGAATTAGTGCAACAGCAAGGGGGGGAAAAAAAAAAAGAAAAGAAAGAGAAAGAAGATCTATATTTTGCTTTTCTCTCCTGTTGTCCTCTCTCTGGATCCCTTCACCTCTTGCATTTTTGAGGTTAGGGACAGAAGAACCAGCCTCTTCGCATTCAGCCTTTTCTCCATTCCCCACACACTGCTGCCTTTAATCCATGCCCTGAAGCTCAGCCAACATCCCTTATTAAATGAAGTTGGTTCTTCATCTGCTGAACTACAAAAAAAATTAAAAAGCAATCTTATGAGAAATACAGGGCTTCTGGGAATACTAAAATTATTTGTGTTGGAAGGGACTTTAAAGCTCATCTCATTCCACTCCTTGCCATGGGCAGGGACACCTTCCACTACACCAGGTTGCTCCAAACCCTATCCAACCTGGCCTTGGACACTTCCAAGGATGGGGCAGCCACAGCTTCTCTGGGCAACCTCTGCCAGGGCCTCGTCACCCTCACAGGCCGGAATTTCTTCCTAATATCTAATCTGAAACTTCCCTCTGTCAGTTTAAGGCTATTCATATTCCTAAGGAGGCTGCTCCTTTTCTCTGGACTCCTAAACTAAAAACCTGTTGGTATAAAGTCAGATCTGGGCTCTTCCTCAACTCACATCCTCCAGCTGAAAACCAAGGCTGTGAAGTAAATCCTCTTGAGCGTGCCAGGTGTGTTAGTACTGGACCAATGCACTAAGATGGCATATCCAAGACTTGATGCCCATGCACTCTTCCAGGCAAGATGCATTAAAGGTTCCTTGACTCTTCTGCAAGAACAAGCCCTGGCCTTGTTGATTGGCAGAGCAAATAATTTTGGTAACTATTTTGCTCATGTAGAAGTTCTCTGTCATTCCAGGTGAGTGGAGCATCCTCTGCATCCTCTGCACGAGGGGATTTCTCCTGCCCATACCACATTCAGGAACATCCCATGCACGAGCAGAGACTCACCTAAAGGAGAGATGGCAAGGAAGAGCTCCAGGCTTTGGAAAAGGGGGTCCTGGATACACAATGTGACATTTAAGGTGTAATATAAACATACTTTCTT
Source organism: Amblyornis subalaris (assembly GCA_018881555.1). NCBI lineage: Eukaryota > Metazoa > Chordata > Aves > Passeriformes > Ptilonorhynchidae > Amblyornis > Amblyornis subalaris. The sequence continues at coordinate 262,820 of JACAXG010000279.1, read as the reverse complement.
GCAAGCAGTAATCCGATGAGCTCTGCTCAAGATCACATCCAAGGAGCAGCAGCCCCAGGAGTACAGCAGAGCACAAATGGTCTCTAACAGCGTATTTGGCTGTTACATCAGTATTAATCCCCTCAGCAGCTAAACTGTGGGAGGCTCATGAAACCTCTCTCTTTTCCCCACTGTATCAGTGAAAGGTCTTCAGCAATTTCCATCCACACAACTGGGCTTTGTGAAGAAGGGGACCATTCACAGAGTATAATTTTATGACCTCATTCAAGCATTTTTAGCCAAATTGTGCTTCCTCTTTTGAAGAGCTGCCTTTGGTGAGGAGAGATTGTTCGCAACCACAGAAGCAACAAAAATACACTTTTTTTACTTCCACAATCTGGTCTTTTTTTTTTGTCATTTATTTCCAAAATACCTGCTGTCTGTCAAAATGATGCTTCTCCTCTGACAGAGCCTTATAACCATCACTCAAAGATCATGGCATCTCATGAGAGTTCAGTGGAAAACGAAAGGAAAAACTCCCCGGGTACAAACTGAAGTTTTCATTTGAGGATGGGGAGTGGATTAACTGAAAGGAAATTAAATAAACTCTAAGGTCTCAGCTCTCTGCTGGTACAAGCAGGTGCAAATTCCAGTGCAGAGCCAAAGCCACGTCCACACCCATCTCTCTGAAAGCAGCAGGATTATCACTGTAGGAAATAACATCCTAGGATGGTTTGTGTTGGAAGGGACCTTGAAGCTCATCCAGTTCCACCCCCTGCCATGGGCAGGGACACCTTCCACCATCCCAGGTTGCTCCAAGCCCTGTCCAACCTGGCCTTGGACACTTCCAGGGATGGGGCAGCCAGAGCTGCTCTGGGCAACCCATGCCAGTGTCTGAGTGCACATTAGCATGCAGGGAAGAGTGCTTTAATCACTGGACTGACAAGGGGCAAAACATACTTTAAAATTAAGGTGGGCCAGGCCCAGGGCAGTTTGGTAGGGAGGCAAACAAAGAAATAGTTATCCTGGATTTATGTCCCATTGCTTCCCCAGAATTCTTCTACATCTGCAGCCCTCTGCCTGTCTCCTCTCACATGGTGAGCTCCTCAGGCTGCTGATTTCATCCTGAATTCTCTCAGCCTGGAGTCCTACCTACTGCCAGGACCTACCTACAGCAAAGAGGATGGCCTCCCATTTCCTGTCTCCTTTCCACCCGAAAATTTAACACATTTAGCTTGGCTTGATTCATGCCAAGCTCTGTATCTTAAATCATTCAATGCCATTCCATTTCACTTATCACAAACACTGTCATAACCAAGGCATAGAAAAGAAGAGAGAAACAGAGATGAGAGACAAGATCTCCTCCAGCATGTATCCAAGACAGGAACCATTCATGTGCCTCTAGACCAGCAAAAAGGCACCCACCAGATGAAGAAAAAACAGCATGATAGATTTTTAAGGACAAAAAAGAGGGGAAAACCACAGTCACAGTACAAGCAACTACCTTCCAAGCTACTGAAGACAGATTAGAACATAAGAACAGCCTCTTGTCTGGTTTCTGTCTGCAGTAGGCCAGCAACACACTTGAACAAAACCCTGGTTGCATTCCAGGGAAGATGCATTTAGGGAAGCTGCGTGCTGTCCCTAAAAGACCCTGCCACCCCGGGCACGGCACACACTGTCACAGACACCCTTTGGCTCTCACAGTTACTAAATTTACTAAAAAGACTAAGCAAAACTGCATTTCCCAGCAATAAAACCCTCCTCTGATGGCATCACTGGAGACCCCACTTGTGCATTAATTCTGAGGCTGCCCATTACCTATTAATTAGAGGACACTGTTATGCAAATAATGAAAATTAATTAAACCCTCAGTTATTAATCTAATACAGTCTCTTCCTTGCTGTTCTCAAATACACCCCAGGCAAGCAGCTACAATTTTTCAACCATAAAAGTGACAATCTATGGACTGACGCTTCTTTAAAGGATGTCTTTAATATCAAAATAAGGTAAAACTGCCTCGTCTCCTGAGTGCACCAACAACACTGAGATGCTTACCCAATCTCCCCCAGCCTGCTGGGTTGAGGGAGATGGGATGTTTCCTTCCCAAAAACCTCATCCTTCTCCAAAAGGCTGCTTCTGCCCACTGAGCATATCTGGGCACCCACAGTCGTGGCTTGATGTTTCTCTGGCTTTCACCCAGAGCAGCTTTATGGGCAATACGGAGCAGGGCGGGAGTGCTCTTCCTCACCGATGTCATCGTCCGCCAGCGCGAGGGACGGGGGTGAGACGCCTTGCTTTGCAGCTCCTGACGTGACTCAGAACAGCCTGGGAATTACACTTGGAATAAGTGATTAAAAACCCTGACTACTCCTCCAGTACCACGCAGGGGCAACGCTCTCAGCGGAGCAGCACTGATCAGGGCTGCACCCTTCTCTAAAAGAGAGCAAAATTAGGGATGCTGCCTGCTGAGGAGGGAGTACACCCGCAGCAATGAGAGCTGGTACTCCTCCAGACTGTTCCCTGGGTATGTGGAGGTGGGAATAAGGGCTTGGAAAACCCCACCAGCACATATATAATGACTCTGAACCCCAGCACACAGTCACCTCCTTCAAAACACCCTTCTCCAAGCTGCCAGCCTCCCCCTGGCCAGTTATTGCAGGCAGTAGCTGTTTGGAGAAGCCAAACAGGCACTGCAGGCATTTTGAAGTGGTGGTGCCCATGCCCTCAATCATATTTTATATCTATCTCAAACATTAAAATACGCAGCTTGGATTTTCTTGGTAGGGAGGGAATCCTGGTGGGAAGAAGGATACAGGATTTCAGAGGAGGAAACAGAGGGCAGAGGAGGGGTTTGAAGGGGAAGGGAGGAGGCCCCTCGACTAGAAGCAGAAAAAATACAGCAAAGTAAAGTTGCTCGGATGGTCTCCTGGGGATTTGGGGCCTGACATTCCAGCCACCTCCACCCACAGATGAGCAAAGAGCTGGAACAGCAGAGCGACCTGAAAGATCCACCTCCGCCACTTGTGATCATGGGCATCAGCTGGCTTTACAAATCACAATCACAAGGAGTACCTCAATGGCAAATTCCCCTCTATTCTTCTGAAAAGCTCCACGCTGCTGCAGCCCCATATATCCAGGTGTTTCATAAACTTCCCAGAGCTTGGGAGAAAAGTACCATCTCTGCTCCCCGAGTTGGGAAAGAAAAGCACAGGAATTCAATTAGCAGATAAGCATGCTCAAGCCTATATGCTTGGGTCTCCCACATGGAATTCACTCATGGGCTTCACAGCTGAGGACCAGGTAAACAAGAGATTCCAGCCCTTATTTACGTACCCACCAAAACCAATTTCATGTGTCTTAGTCTAGAATGGCTTGCTGAAGGTCATGCACGGAGCCGGAGCAGAAATTAATTGTGAAGAACCCACAGAGGATTTAAAAGGGAGAATAAAAGCACGCTCCCTCCCAGATCTGAATTAGTTTGCGTTAATCCAAGCCTGTTCTGTTCTGAAACATCAACCCACCCATCAAGCAGCTGGACCTCAAGCCTTGCCCTTTGCTCATTAGCAGAAATGAGCAGCAGCACAACACTCATCTCCAGCCGCCTGGCAGAAGGGACCGAGCTGTGTGCCCCGCCTCAGCTGCCAATCCCATGTCCCAGCTCCTCTCTTTCTCCAGCCATTCCCACCTCCCATCAGCTGCACTGTACACAGTGATGGTACCACATCCTAGTGGCATCGCAGAATCCCAGAATCAGTCAGGTTGGAAAGGAGCTCCAAGACCATCGAGTCCAGCCTGTGCCCGATCCCCACCTTGTCCCCAGCCCAGAGCACTGAGTGCCATGTCCAGGCCTTCCTTGGACATCTCCAGGGATGGGGGCTCCACCACCTCCATGGGCAGCCCCTGCCAATGCCTGACCACCCTCTCCATGAAGATGGACACTCCTTGGCTATAGTTACGTTAACTGGATGACCAACAGTCTAAAGCTCCCCATCGCCTTTTCACTGCCCAAAAACTCTTTCATTTTCCTCTTTCTTTCCAGGTGATTGTCCCACCCATGCCAATCCATCACTGCTCTCTATAAAGTTTCCAAGGATCAAAGCAACAAATTTTGTGGATCCTTGTATTTGAGAGGAAAGAGGAAAATCCAAGCTATTTGTTGTTTTGAACTCTGTATTTTGTGCAAGTTTTATGAGGCAACAATCTAAAAGTCTGGATAGTTAGTGCAAGTCAGGATCATTTCACTGCAGACCTTAACACCTTCTACCTCCTTAGGGAGGGAGACATCAGAAGAACCACAGCTACTGGCTTTGGGCATTGGCTGAATGTTGTATCATTACAATTCCCTGCTCACATTACAGAGATGTCCACAGGCCTTGCCAAGAGGGCATATCATCACGCTAGGCCAGCTACTACTGCTTTACTTCCAACACCAAAAACAATCCCTGCCCTGGAAAAGCCAAGAGATGTTCCACAGAGAAGGCCATGGAAACACAAATTCGGGAGTGACCTGTTGTGGTCACACAGGCAGGTAGTGCCCAAAGGAGGGAAACACCCCATTGTCCCCCCAGGGGAACCCCACCTCCTGGGATGAATTCCAGCCCTCAACATCAGCTTTTTGCTACCTGTCCTCACCTTACTTCCTCCCACAAGCTGACCTGTCTGTAGAAACCTGTTCTGCAGCAAGTGTGGAGATCAGCAGCACTCCCAGCTGCAGGTAAGAGATGACTGATGCCAAGATCCAGGAGGAATCACGGAAGGGTTTGAGTTGGAAGTGACATTAAGAAGTCATCTAATTCAACCCCTTGCTATGAACAGGAACATCTTGCATGAGATCAAGTTGCTCAAAGCCCCATCCAACTCAGCCTCGAATGTTTCCAAGGATGGAGCATGCGTTACCTCTCTGGGCAACTCATGCCAGTGTTTCACCAGCCTCATTGTAAAAACCTTCACCCTTATATCTAGTTTAAACAGACCCTTTTAGTTTAAAACTGTCACCCCTTGTCCTGTTGCAACAGGCCCTGATAAGGACTCTGTCCCCATCTTTCTTGCAGACCCTTCAGGCACCGGATGGGGCTCTAAGGTCTCCCTGGAGAGAGGCTGAACACTCCCAGCTCTCCCAGCCTTCTCCCATGGCAGAGAGATTCCATCTTACCTCACTCCCCTGCAAGCCAAGGTGATCTCACCAAACTCCAGCACGTGGCAGAGGGACACATCATGGTCTGTGCTCCGGGGCAGTGGCCCAACACGATTAAAAAAGTGTGTGCAAAGGTGCTTGTGCGTGCCTTTGTGATTGAGTGGGTAACCATCCCATTCCAGACTCACACCAGCATCTCCCCATCTCCTCCAACACACCAAGCACAGCCATGCAAATCCACATCGACTCCAACGCTTTCAGTGCTCAGCTCTGTCCTTCTGCCTTCCCACCTGGGCACCACAAAACGGGAGGCAGCCTTGAAATAAGGACTATAATTACAGTTTGGTAGATCTTAAATGTAGCAGAGAAAGACAACCCTCCTCTCCATGACATTCCCAGCATAACGTACCACAACAAATGGCCCAAGGGAAATCTGTGGAGATGGATGTAAGTATTTTCATGTGCTCATGGTAAAGCTTCTCAGTACTTCCTGTCCACTGCCAAAAAACTGGGCTGCTCCCCATGCTTGCATCTCTACCCAGGCATGCATCCTCATCTGCTGTACACCAGGAGTCCTGCAAAATCCACCTGCTCCTAGGAGTATTTATGACTTTCCACTAAGAGAGGGCTATGCTCCTTTTCTGTTCCATTTAAAATAAAATAAAAAATTAGAGAGTGGACAGGCAGCTAGGAATTTCTGAGGTTTGACAGCCCATAATCAGAGATGAACTCGCCCGAAATAGAAGGAAACAAGCAGGAAACAAGCCCCTGAACTGTTCCTCACTCATTTTTAGCAAGCAAACCAGGTGAGCACAGCAACTGCTATTTTACCCTCTGAGTCACGGGAAACAGCGCCCAAAACAGATGCCTTGCCAAAGCTCTGCAAGACTGGAAAAAAAAAAAATCAAAAAAAAAAAAAAAAAAAAAATCAAAAAAAAAAATTATACGAACGATTTGAGGCAAGTCTCAGGGCTTGCAAATCCCCTGTGAAATCCAGGCTTGGGACAACGAAGAGCTCCAGGGCTGAGGTCAGGCTGCTGCCGAGCACCTGCACTTAGCAATGCATCACTGACCGAATTCTGCTCGGGGCATCAAAGCCCCACAGACGTCACCGGCTGCACAGTCTGGCCCAGTAACCCGTAATTTCTCTGTAATCAGAAGAAACAGGGTGAGAGTTTTAATGGCCATGCATAATGCATGTCTCCTGGCACGGCTGGGGAGCAGGAGATGAGCACCACAGCTGGCAGCGCTGGCCATGCCACCAGGAGAGTCGGACACCCCAATAACCACAGAAGAGCTCCAAGTGCCCTGTAACATCCCAAAGGCTACCCTCTCTCTCTGCTCCCAGGTTTTTCCCCACATGCCCCACGCAGCAGCAACACATGGGTGGTTTCACTGTGGCTGGTACCTACCTGCTTGTGGGTATCTGCTGCCCCTCAGCCCGGATGAGGGCTGAGCAAATGGCTCACTCACATCCCCTCTGTCTCGCAGAGCAGAACAAAGCCAGTTGAATAGTTTATCATCTGTAAGCACCACTCACTTTCCCAGGTATGACACGCCCCACACTTAAAAGTCTGTGGTAGTTTCACAACACTCTATGAAATCGTTCCCTTAGCATGTTGCTCCTACTTTCCTTCCCATTCTCCCTACCATCGACCTCATCGTCATCATCCCAACTAGTTTCCTGCCATCCAGCCTCCAGCACACACCCTCAGACATCAAGATCCAGCCCTTATTGCAGTTGTGGCCCCCTCTTTATCCTCACACAAAGGGGAAGCTGCTTTTATTCTGCTTTTCCCGTTATTTTCCCTCACATGTTCTCCCCCAACCTACTCTCATTCCTCCCTTCCTGCACTCTTGGTCCTTCCCTAAAAAATCCCAGTGAGTTCTGGACATCCCTGGGATCATCTTATACCAAGCTTTACACAATCCCCAAACGCTCTTCTGCCTAATAAACTCACTCCACCACAGGCAATCATGCCCTTTAGCTCACATGGCTTTCTAGAAAGAGATTTCCTCACCTGGACGCCCACGGGTGGGTTTCACTCCAGGGCCAAGGTTCTACCAGGTCCCTTCCACATGCAGAGCCACAACCCCACTGGCACAGGAGCCAAACCAGGAGCAGTACCAGGGACTCCCTCCCCTGTTTTATATCGAAAAGACACAGGACTGAGACCAGAAATCATCCAGGTCCCAGGTCACCTGGTCACACTTGGCCACACCACAGTGAGGCAGAAGCTGCTGCTCCTTCAAAAGGTTCCTGTAAACTGAGGATGCTTGTTGGGGCAGCTGCAACCCAGGCACCAGCAGCAGGAACCTTCTGCTGGAAAAGGGCACCCAATAAAACTTCCCAGAAGTGGTGGTGAGGTCCTGCTGCAGCCCAGATATCTGGGTTTCCCTGGGAGGTGGGCTCTCCATGACCACATTCATGTCAGCCCTGACTGAACTGCACAGGGCATGGCATTTACCACCTGGGTGTAACCTTTGCGTACACCTCCCTCAAGTGATTGGTGCTGAGCACACCCTGTGCCATCACTGCTGAACGAGGATCAGGTGAAGTCACGACAGAACACACAAAAAATCTGGGAACAGAGCACCTGGAGAGCACTGGGTGCTTCCCCAGCCCAACCTCCAGCCAAGGGCAGTGGTGGGAGCAAGGACAGCATCAAGATTTGAGGTTGCTGAAGCAGAGCAGACCAGACAGACAACACAGAGCAACACCTGCTACTGCAAATCTGCCAGTGAAGAAGGGGAAAGCCCACGTGACAAGCACCTCGGGCTGTAGTCCTCAGCACATCTGGGGAAGGTCGGCATATAGAGAGTGGGAGAGACGAGGGCAGACAGCACAAGTTGGGACCCACTGGAAAATCTCTGCAAGAATTCGTTTCCTACAGAAAACACGATCTCTAACAACAGCCCTCTTCGCACAGACAGCTCTAAGTGCTGCTCAGGAGATCTGTTTTCAAAAATTTCACTCGAAGTCGAGGTTTGCTGTTGGGGAGGAACACTGATGTATCTCAACCCTCACTAAAGCCACATCTATGTGCTCAGAGGACAGGAAACAAGAGCCTTTCCAGACCAACAGCATCTCTTGCTTTTTGCCTTCCTCTGTTCTGAACCTGTGCAACCTGGCAGATGTCACACACTTCTTCAACCCCACTCCCACCTACCCAAGCTGCAGCAAGGGGTGAGCCCTATGCATTTACTGGGGTGCAAGACCCTGGAATGATCTTGGTCAGACCCCGTGACATTGCTTGTGTGGTTTGCATAAATGATTGATGGGGACCCAAGGAGTAGAAGGGGATTTCAGAGGGAAAAACCCAGTGACACACCTACAGCTTGAGTAATCTTCACTGGGCTGCCACTGTCATCAGCCAAGGACCTTCTCCCAGGACATGGGGCCACCAGGAGCTCTTCCCTTGCATGTTCCTCTCCAGACTCAAGAGCAGGGAGGTTTACAGACACAAACACCTCTGGCTCCCCAGAAAAGATATGAGTTTTGGGAACTGCACCAGGCAGCAACACGTTCAAAAGACCCACGTTCTTCACCCCACTCTGTGTCCTGGGATGCCACCACCCAACACGCACAAAATACAACCCCAAGTCCAAAAAACACACTATTACCTAACCCTGCATCCCCTCCCCACACACTGAGCAGATCTCAGGCACCACTCTCTGGGGCATGTTTGGTACTGGGTGATACAGGGTTAAACTTTATGGCCTCAAAACCAACGTTTTAAACCCAAAAAAGGAGGTGGAGGGCGGCGACAACATGCCATGCCCCGAGCTGTGCGCTCCTACACGCGGGGAAATCTCACCTGAATTCCTACGTAAACCCACCCAAGCCCCGCAGGTGCACCGAGGAAATTAAAACACAAACTAAAGAAAGTGAGAATAAAACCTGGGAAAAATCAAATTTAAACCTAAGAAAATTAAAATGCGAACTACCTCCTGCCAATACGACGGTCCCGTGGATCAGTTGCCGCGCGTCCTCGGGAGCTTTTGGGGAGGACACCTCCACCCCAGCAAACCACCAACCGTACCGACAGGACTGCACCCCATCTTCTCCCTGCCAAAGCTCCGGCTGGTGGGATTTTTTTCCCCCCCCCCCTCAGCGGTTTGACTCAGAGGTCTGGCCAGACTCGCAGCTCTCAAATTCGTTTAATAAATCATCTCCTAACCCCGCCCAGAAGCAAAAGGCAAATCTCTGTCTCCCAGGCACCTCCTGATTGGACTAACGTGCCTCTTGCTAATGACCCAGCGAGGAATAGCACGGCTCGAGTGACGTGTTTATGAAGATAAATATTTTAACTTCGCAGTTTAGCGCCGTGAACTCGTTCCAGCCGGAGAGTCTCTTTAAGTTGGTTCCAGGAGAAAATGCCTCGATAATTAAATTTTTATTTTTTTAATTTTTTTTTTTTTTTTTTTTTTTTTAAAGGCTATGAAATATTCATTGCAGTGAAATACGTAGCGTGTCTTTCAGGTGCAATTAGTAGCCGCTGGTGGATGAAAAAAAAAAAAAAAAATCTGGCTGGTGAAGCCCAGGGAAGGGATGGGAGCGATTTCTCCCCTCAGCAGAGGGAATGCAGCGCTCTGCCCTATCTAATCTCACTATAGCAACGGGAAGACCTTGGCAACCCCGATCTTTACAGTTATTAAGATGGGAGCGGGAAGAGTCGGGAGCACAGTGCCGAGGGATGCTCGGCCGAGAGCCCGGCTGCCGAGGAAATCAAGCATCCTGTCTTGCTCGGGGGGGAAGGAGGGTCTTCCACGCTCTCAGGGTGGGGCAGTGGCCCAAGGCAGGCTCCCCAAAACTTTCTTGTGGTGGCTTCTTGTGCCAAAGAGGAGGCATGCATCTCCCCATCACACCCTGGAGAAGGATCTCCAAGTCCTGCTGCTTGGTCTTGCTGGAGCAGGTCCAGAGGAGGCCACGGAGATACTCCCAGGGCTGGGGCCTCTCTGCTCTGGAGCCAGGCTGGGAGAGCTGGGGGTGCTCACCTGGAGAAGGGAAGGCTCTAGGAAGACCTCAGAGCCCCTGCCAGTGCCTAACAGAGGCTTAATAAGAAAGACGGGGAAAAACTTTTTATCAGGGCCTATTGCAATGATGATTTTAAACTTCGAGAGGGTAGGTTTAGACTAGGTAGAAGGATGGATTTTTTTACAGTGAGGGTGGTGAGGCCCTGGGACAGGTTGCACAAAGAAATCGTGGATGCCCCATCCCTGGAAGTGTTCGAGGCTGGCTGGGTGGGGCTTTGAGCAACTTGGTCTAGTGGAAAGTGTCCCTGCCCATGGCACATGATCTTCCAACCCAACCCATTCTATGATTCCCTAATTCCCCCAAAGATCCATGAAGAAGATGCTGCTCTTGAGACCAGGGGTCAAGTCTGCAGCCAGCTGCTCTCCCTCAGCCCCAGATTCCATGGGGACTTGCCCAGACAGCATGGGGACAAGGAGGCTCCCCCATAACTGCACCCAGCCTGGGGCTGCCAGCAACCTGCCCCACTGCCATCTCCAGAGATTGCTCACTCTCAGTTCTCACCAGGATGATTCACCCTCAAATGCAAAGGCACAAAGTGCTCAGATCAGTTTATTGCAAAATACTACATCTTGGTGACTGCCTGGCCCAGAGCCACCTCAGTCCTGGGCTCTAGACAGCAGAGACAGCCCCAGGGATAACCTGGCTGCCACCAGCTCCTGGCCGTAGCTGGGTCCCACATGGACAGAGCAGAGAGCTGTGAGACTTCTCTCCTATCCAAGAGGGGTAGTTCAGAAAGACCTCATTAGTCCTGCACCACCTTTGAAGGGGACTTCAGGCTTCTAGGATCTGCAGAAACAGACCCCACATCTCACTGGTTTGCCCTGAACATCACCCACCAGTTCCGTAGCACCAACTCACCGTGACAGACACCAGAACAGGCTACTGACTCAGGGAGGGCTGGCTGGGGACCCTCCAAGGCTAAATTGCTGCTCTTCCCATTCACACTGCCGGTAGAATAATAATCCATAATAAACTTCCAAGGCAGCACGAGTCAGTCTTTTTGGTGGCAGAAGATGCTTCTGTCTCAAGCACTGCTCTTCTTGGCACCTCCAAGTCCTGGGATCACGTTCCTCGCACTGCTTCCTCTACTATCAACTTCCACACAAATTCAGCTGTTCCTCTCCTTCCAGCAACTGCATTAGCCCTAAGTTTCTCCACCAGACTCTGAAGGATTGACCCACCACCTTCTGCTCCTCACCAAGACGTTCCTGACCACCAAAGTCCCCAGTTGACTCCCAGCCACACTCCCTGTGATCCGAGTGCTAACTCCTCCAGGGTTTTACCAGCATTACAACATAAAGTAGGCAACTGCGCCAATGCCAGACAGAAGTAGATGCTGCTGGTCACTCTTCCCTAGGGAAAAAAAGACAGGAAGCCCTCACTTAGCTCTGTTGGGTGAAAAACATCAGGGTAGACAGTGTTAGAACACCATTATGAATGGAGAAGCGGCAGGAAAAAAGGTTAGATTAGACAAAGCAATTTGATTTCCATTTAAGAAGGGAAGGTGTATAAAACTAATCTGTGACTCCCACCCCTCAGCCAGCTCTTCAGATGGTGAATATTGACCAAGCTCTGCCGATAGTCACCCATATATCCAACCCCTTAGGACTCTTTTGAGTGTTCAACAGAGGTTCTGCTTGCTTTTATTCTTTATTTTTGACCGGGCTGGAAAGTACCTCAATCAAAACACACGGCGCCCTTTACTGCACATTAAAACCAACAGCTATCAGAGACAACTGTTGAGATTTTAATAATTTGACCTCATCTGGCTGAAACCAGCACACTGCCACTCTCCCTGCGTCTCCTCCGTCCAGGCAGGGATCAGGGCTGCCAGCAGGCTGCCAGACCATGCGCTGGCTGTCCCAACAGCGGGAATGCTGCCGGGGAGAGCAGCGGCGGTAAATCAAAATGCAGCGAGACAGTGTGTCATCCCAGGGGCCCGTTCCAGCCCCAGACACCCGCTAGCACCACAGAGCAGCAGGCTCTTTATCTTGTCACTGGTGACTAAGAGCATCCCTGGCATGACGGTACCACAAAAATACAGGTGACGGGAAATGGCCCTTTTCCAAGGAGGACGGATCCTTCATTACGTCCTGTTTATCTCCCATCTTACTAAAGGGAAAGCCATGAAGCATGCGATCCTTTCAGGTCCTCTGAATCCACTTAGATTTTATCTCTGGAGCTGGAGCTTTCCAGGAATGAAATAGCTGCAAGACACAACGTGGATGAAACGAAATCAAATAGAGAGTCTCCAACATGAAAGGCAAACTAAAAGGATGACAGCACTAGTTATACGGAAGGAGAAATAAGGAGGAAAGGAAATTAAAAGCAATTAAAGGGAATTAATTAGAAGGTATGATGGAGCTATGAAAGAGGAAAAACAGCTATGCAGAGTTCACTAAATACCCCCAAACTTTTAATTGTCACACTTGGAACTGCAAGCCCTGGAGGTTCAAAACCCCCCTGGCAGTTTCCAAACGAAAAAAATTCCCATGGCTTAAACAAATTACTTCTTTGCCTCTAAGTCTGAATGGCAGACAGGATTCTGAGCTTCTACTCCAAACCACGAAGGCAGAAGTGCACACTGCTCTCCCCTTCAGTCCACTGACCAAAGTGGACAGTCCATGCCAGCACCTGATACCAGGAGATGGGGCTTCAAGTAGAACGTTGATGCTGTTGTCCCAGGCTTTGGGCTGAATTATTTGCATCTTACCAACGTTCCCGGTAGGGTTTTCACAGGGCCCTGGGGGTTTTGGGGCCACCGTCTGTGCTTGGAGTCACCAAGATGAGACTTGCTGCTGGGTTAGTCCTGGGGGGATGGCTGGCACCCGGAGCATCTCACCTCTCATCAAAATGCACTGTCTGCATTTTCCACTGAAACATAACAGTCCTTTCCACAGGATCACACAATGGTTTGCATTGGAAGGGACCTTAAAGACCATCTCATTCCATCCCCTGCCATGGGCAGGGACACCTTCCACTATCCCAGCTTGCTCCAAGCACCATCCACCCTGGCCTTGGATACTTCCAGGGACGAGGCAGCCACACTTCTCTGGGCAACCTGTGCCAGGGCCTCACCACTCTCACAGGGCACAATTTCTTCTCAATATCCCATCCAACCCTGCCCTCTGGCAGTTAAAAATCTGATCATCATCCCCAGTTCTGAACCAGAAGGAGGTTCTAAATCAAAACATTGCCATGAAAAGGGCTGCAGAGAGCAGGAGTTCCCTGTCTCTCCATGCCTTCCCTTTGCCAGCCACCTCAGTTTTAACCCTGAGAAGTGAGGAAGTTCTCTCTGGAGATCAAAAAGTCCCTTATTAAGGGAATAGTGGTGACGGCTGGGAGCAGCAACAGGAGGTCGTAAAAAAAGCAGGCAGACACTGTTTGTCTTGGCCTCCTGGATATGCATTATTTTCCTGGGATGCAAGCTCCAGCCCCACACTGAAAGCAAGGACGCATGAAACAGAGACGGGGCTGCCTTGCCAACGTGGAGTTTGTTTCGGAAGAAACTCACCCGGCATTTCCGTGCAGGAAGGAGACACTGGGGCTGCACAGCCAGAGCTGCTGGATGGTGCCTGGAAAGCACCAGCCAAATCCTTCAGGTTTGGGGTGCATTCACAGAGTCCATGCAGCACCCCAGAAAATCCATATGGGGAGATGGGCAAGGTCTAAAGCTCCCTATGGTCTTCCCATGTTCTCCATCCATCCATCCATTCACCCATGCTCGACTCCATCCGCTACAAGGCAGATCATGCACAGGGATATAGGAACTGTACAAAAGGCTCTGTCCTCATCCCCTGCACCAGCCCTGCTGCCCCCTCTGCCCGGCCACCACTCCACTGCTGCCTTCAGAGACCCACAAAGCCCTGACTGTGTTTAATTAAGTGGCCTCACGCTGATTTACACAACAATAACCCTGTTTCCAAACATACCAGCTTCAGGCAGCTCCCTCCAGTGACAGAACCACATTACTCCAATGAAAGGGAGAACTTCAATTATCAGTTACCCACTACAATACAGAATTAAAAAATGCGTTCTTTATATTAAAGGCACAGCTAATGTGACACAAAAATCAACTCATTTTTAACCCAATCTAGGGAGGAATTTTTTTTTTTTTTTTTGCTTGAACGACAGACTGTTTCATGCTTTGAAGTTAATTGTAACTGTTTAGCTTTATACATCACTTCCTCAGTAAGTTACGAGCCTCCCAGATTTCCCTGGTTTATTTGGGATCAGGGTTTGAAAGTCACAGCTGTCACAGGCCCAGCTTCCACTAGGGAGATTAATCTTCCCCGAGATGTATCTTTGGGAAGGTCTGAATCACAGGGTTGGATCCTGCCGTTGGTTACGCAGCATTACAAGAATTGCAAGAAGGGGAGGAAAAACGAAGCTGGGCTGGACTGGTGAGCATCGAACCTCCCACTGTGGGACTGGACAGGGATATTTGGGACATTTGAGCAGAATATTTATGCCCTGAGGAGCAAAGCAGAGCCCTGCCCCAGTGCTGGATCTGCCAGATATCGGGGCAAGTCAATAAAATTAATAGCAATAACCAAACTGTGCTTGGAAAAGTCAACAGAGCACCAACCAGTGGCCATGCCTACATGATGGGATGGGAAAGCTTTGGCTGCTGGTCCCTGGTGATGCTCATGGAGACCCTCTGCCGCTGTGGAGTGTGCCATGGCACGGATGACAGTCCTCACTCCTAAATTAGGGGAACTTCCTATTCCTCAGTGCCAAACAAACTCGAATTAATGAAGCAGTGAGGGAACAGCCCAGCCCATGGCAAACACCAGGCACAGCTGGGACAACCAGCCTGTGAACAGCCCTCTGCAAATAGCCTGCACCTCCTTCCCCCCCACCCCTCCCGACTTGTCATCCATCCACAGGAGCAAGGTACTTTAGCTTTGGGCTCTTAGTTAAAAGAGAAGAGCACCGAATCAGGGTCTTGCCATCCACACTGAGAACACAGAGCAGCACCTACAAGGAAGAAGTAAGTTTAAACCACTAGATCTTAGGCCAATTCAAAGCAAACCCTGAAGGGTCACCAGGTAGTTCTTAGATACTCCTACACAGACAGACACCAAAGGGACAAAAGGAACTGCCTGGCAGGAGAGGAACTGGAACTGCTTCCAAGTGAAGGGCTGCACTCATGGGGGTGTTGGTCCTAAGAGGTGCCAGCATGCAATGCCTCCTTCCTGGCTCTGCTGCCAGTGACATGCAGGGAAATACAAACCAAGAGCAGGTTTTGTGCCAGTGCAGAACCTGCTGGAAGGTTTTCTCAGTGCACCTCAAAGCAACTGCCAACCCGAAAACTCAGGAGAGAATTGTGTGTGATGAGGTTCTGCTGCAGGTTAGCGCAAGGAGAGCATCACCACTGGCCTGGAAGCAGGGGTGGAACGGGCTGGTGGTCTTCACCCAGCTGCAAGCCACTGCAACAAGGCTTTGGGGGGCAGAACACCCGCTTTGGGTTGGGTTTTCTGCCTGCCAAGTCAGGCTGCTTTGGGAATTAGCCTGTCTCTTACAGGGACCCAGGTCAGGAGCCCGACAGATACAACTCAACTGCACCTGGAGCAAACACCACTGGAGTCAGAAGGCTCCTTTAATTTGGGGATCCTGCAATGGATCAACATCACTTTTTCCTTATGAAAGCAGCAGAATTCAGCTTACAAATTAAAAGGCTGCAGCCCATAAGCGATTAGTATACACTTCCCACTGCATAAAGCTATCATTGTCAAAATAACTGTAAACCTCTTTTTTAAAGCACAGCCTTACAGAATTATTCTGCCTGGGGCTCCATTGAGTTTGCAGGGCCCTGTATTTGTTCCCCAGCTGAGACAGTTGCAAGTTAAGTGCTGAATGGTGGTGTTGCTGCTACAGGGATTGTGCAGCTAAATAATTCAGTAACCAATTACTGTTTAACAATATCCCTCCCCATCCTACCAGCGTCGATCCATCATCCCAGGCCAAGACAGCCCAGCAGAAGGGAGCCAGCAAGAAGCCTCCCTGTGATGTAAACACATCGACTACTGTATAATATACAACTTATTGATCAACAGACAAGGTATACGGCACATTTTATTGCATGCTAAATGAGGGCTGTAATGAATTGCTGCTTGCCTCTAGGTCATTTGTTTGATTGCCACCTAAGCAAACTGGTGAGGGCGAAAGGTCCTGCCTATGGGATGGGACCTTGGTGAAATGAGCTGCTGATCAAGAGAAACAAGAGAAACAGAAAGCAGGACAGTCTAATGCTCATTCTGTGCCCAGATCAGGAAAGCTGGACTTCTCCCTCACCGCCAAAATGCGTGAGACACAGCTGTAGTTGATGCTTTCACCAACAGCGTCGGGGCCACTGCACCAAAGCAGGTCTTCAGCAAGGGCACCCAGTGCTCCCCAGCTCCGATTCACCCCGCTCAGGACCCGGTCCTCCCAGGCTGTCGCTCTGCCTGGGCTGGGATCTGAAAACACAGCTGATTTCACATTTAAAGACTCACGGATACAGCAGCACACATGACCAGCTGCCCTGCTGGCTATGAGACAAGGGCTGAACCTGTTCTTCACGCAGGGCATCGCCAGAGCTCACCCAGCCCTGCTCCATCTCCGCGGCTCTGCAGAGAAACACGCCTGGTTTTTAAAGATATCCCTCCTGCCTGCTCGGTGCCTCCTTTGTGTGGCTTTAAAGCTTTCTCCTGCGCAGCTATAAAAGGGTGTGAGAAAACTTGGAAAGGAAGCCCTGGGTGGTACAGACAACTGGAACAAGGAGCAATCTGTGCCCGGGGCAGGGGAGGGGGTGGCAGAGCCCACACGGTGCCAGGCTGAATGGCTGCCGGGGAGGAAATGACACACCACACTATCCTGCTTTTGTCCAGGGGCGAGACCAAAACGCTCCAGAGGAAAAAGAAAAACCAAAAAGGGATTATTCTGCCTCGTGTTCTCCCCCCTCTCTCCTCCCTGCCACCGCAGGCAGGCTACAGGTGACTGCCTCCGCTTCCTCGCTCCAGTGGACCGTGGGGCATCGTGATCTGAGCAACATCTGGTTTGGTTTAGCATCAGGTTTATACTTCTATGCTCCTCAGGTTTCGCCTTGCTTTTTAATTAGGAATCTCGGCCACGAAGCCACCCGGTGCTGGGTTTGGCTGGAACACCCCGCTCCGCTGCTCCCACCACGAGTTGCCAGGGAAATGCCGAGGGCAGGGAGGGACGGTGTCCCCCAGCCCTGCCTGTGTGCCAGGTGACATTGACCATGCCAAACGAGGTGCCCACACCGGTGGCCTCCCCAAAACCCATCCCCAAAAAGGGCTGAGACTCCAACAGGTTCCTGGCTGTGTTCTCTCAAAAAATAAAGACTTAAAAACTTTCCACCCTTGTTTCTCCAAAGTCAAGCTCAAAATTTTGGTGTTTTCCAAGCCCACCACTCTCACCTCTCCTGCTCCTCCATCACTGGTCCCTCCTTCACAACAGCAGTGTGCTGTGGGACTTCCCCAGAGTCCATCACTGGGATGATCCCCTCCCCAAGGGCTTCTCTCTTCCCTCCCCACAAGTGAGGCTTGCCCTCTCCTCAGAACCTTCACCTGCAGCTCATGAACCATCTCCCAAATGCCCAATCACCCTCTGAAGCCCCACCCCACAGTATCACATATTTTTTAAACCTCTCTATTCCTCCTGTTGTTTCAGCATCTCACCCATTGCCTCTTCCCTTGTAAAAGGACCAGAACTGACACTTTCCTGCTCAGCCCAAACTCTCTCTTTTTCTGGGCCACCTTTCGCTCCTCACTTCAGGCACAATGAAAACAAGCGAGGCACAGATGCCATTTTCTTATAAATTGAGAAGCCCACCCTGAAAGGGCCCCAAAATCTCTATTGTATATACGTATATCGATGGTGTATCTCATTGAAAACAAAACCCCAGAAGAACCCCAACTACAAAACTGTCCACAGACACAAGTCCTCCTTCTACATCCCATGAGCACTTCAAAAGATCAATACTAAGAAGAAATTCTTCCCTGGGAGGGTGGTGAGGCCCTGGCACAGGCTGCCCAGAGAAGCTGTGGCTGCCCCATCCCTGAAGTGTCCAAGACCAGGTTGGACGGGGCTTGGAACAACCTGGGATAGTGAAAGGTTGCTCACCTTCCTACCCATGAGGGTCCTTCCATCTTCAGCTGGTGCCAAACATCACAGCATCCCTTCAGCCCAGCTGCTCTCACTCTGCAGACACCAGGACTTCTTTGACTACACCAGCTATAAAACCCTCTGTCCACCCCACAGTCAGCTGGGGCCCTCAGTGCTAGAAGCTGCAAATAACAAAAAAATCAAAATTATCAATTGCAGCAGACACATCCAGGTCATATTTTCCTTCTTCTGCGTGTCAGAGCTCTTTCCTCTTTAAGGAAAATCCAGTCCTTCCCCTTTTATTCCTCTTTCAAATAACAATTTCCAAACTTTTATGTCAAAAATACTAAAAAACAAAGCCAGCTCTTCACCCCCATCTCTAGTTTAATATAAACTGGAAGAGAGTGGGCCTTGCAAAGCTGGGTGGTGGAAGTGGCCTGGCTTTTCCCCACTGCAATCATTTTTGTAGCATTAATGTGTAATCCTACCACTGCCCCCATCTCCACCAGCGAAGAGGAGGGTGGCCTGGGAGCAAGCACGTGGCTTGGCGATTGCTTTCGGTGCCTCTGTCAGGTCTGACCAAGTCCCAGGGACCTACAGCCCTTCTGCAAACAAAAACTAGAAGCAGAAGAGGGTCAGAACTGGTGCAGGTGTTTCAGGTGACTTCGTACCAGCTGGCACAAGGTCACCTTACTGAGTACACCTCAGTGAGGTGAACCCTAAGTAAAGACTGAAGATCTGCCTCTTCTGCTTGGATCCAATCTCGGACAAGAAGGGCTGCAAACCTCCCTCATGGGGCTCTGCAGTGCTCGGTCTGGATTGAGGAGGATTCCCATTTCCTTTTGCCCTCCCTGAAGATTCATCTCGAGCATCTCCAGCTCCATCCAACAGGAAAACCTGACCACTGTCCCTCCAGAAAACAGCAGCAAGTGGCAGCACCAGCACAGCTCCCTTCCCAAACCCAGCCATGCAGCAAAGTCACCTACCACAGTCCCCTCATCAGCACCCGTCCCTCACCCATGGAGAAAAGCTGCTCCCTGCAGATACATCACCTCTTTACATTCCTAATTAATTAGTATTGATAACCCATAGGTGTAGCTGGCTAGCCAACCTGCTGTGCCTGCAGCAGAGCCTCCTCTTGCTCAGCTGATGAAGGACCTGACCTGGAGGGGGTTAGACAGTGAGCTCTGCCTCGGGGGAGGGAGGAGGAGAGCCCCTGGGAAGGTGGGGAAGGGATCACCCTGGCGATGGACACTGAGGAAGACCCACGGCGCATGGTCAAAGCGACGGAGACACCTGAGATGGGAGAGCAGGAGAGGACAGCCCTGAGCATGAAGCACGGCAAACCAGAGGAAGATTGAACCCTCTAGGTCGTCTCAGTCACCTGGGTGTCCCCCGGGACATGAGTCACCAGACACTCCTTAGTCACCCCAGCCAGCCCAGGCAGCCCCAGCCCGGGGCCAGCGCGGCGCGGGGAGCCCTGGGGAAGCACCGAGAGGAGCCGCCGGCCCCAGGGCGCACTGTCTGAACCTTTGCATGGTGCAAACCACATTAAAACGCCCCCTAATACCAATAAAAATAGCTTCAGAGCAAAAAAGAAACGCAACTGCAAATATAGTGAGGGTGCACGCCGCAATGCTGAACCCACCACGGCGGCTGCCAAAACCCCCAAAGATGCTCCCATCCCCAGGAGCTCACGGTGGAGCATGAGGTGGGGCAGAGGGTGCAAGGAAAAGGTGTTCAGCAGTATCCAGTGCTGCACAAAAATGGTTTGTGGGTTGGGGTTCTTTTTTATAAACCACACCTGCTTATCATCCACCCATTTGTGCCCCTCCAGACTCATCCACACACTCACCACTTGCAAGCTGCTTCCCAACAAGGACCAACTTTGTTAAGAAAAAGTACAGAGCCTGGGGCAAAATTAGCTTTTTGTCTCCCAAACAGGCAATTATCTCTTGCAAAACTATGCAAGTCTAAAACGCAGGAGAGGCAATATTAAGCTTTACTAAAATGGTGCCTTTAAAGTACAAATTGTTGCAACATGTGAAAATAACAGGGGGGATTTGCAGTTGTGGAAAACTTGGAGTACTTTTTATTTTGTAGTTTTCAGGCATACCAGGCTCCAATCGAGATGACCCAAAAAAATCACAAGTACAGCTGTGTTAAATACAGCACCCCATTTTTAGATTATTTTAGAGGAGGTAAAATGATCTCTTTCTCTGTTTCTCCTGAAGACCCACAGAAATGTTCCTTTCAGTATTTAAAGGGAGCTTATAAAAAAGATGGAAAGGCACTTTTACATGGGCATGTAGTGATTGGACAAAGGAGAAGCCTTTTAAATTAAGATGGTAAATTTAGATTAGATGTTACAAGGAAATTCTTGGCTGTGAGGGTGGTGAGGCCCTGGCACAGGCTGCCCAGAGAAGCTGTGGCTGCCCCATCCCTGGAAGTGTCCAAGGCCAGGTTGGATGGGGCTTGGAGCAACCTGGGATAGTGGAAAGTGTCCTGGATGAGCTTTAATATCCCTTCCAACCCAAACCATTCCACGGAAGACATTAAAAAAGGCATCAAAACATAACACAGGCCATGCTGCAGGAGTCCTCATGTGTATGTACAGACAAATCTACTTAAATAGGATACTCAAGTTGCATCAACGTCACAAAAAATTAAGTTAATACTCTCTTCTTCCTGTTTTGAAGCAGAACCCTAAAATGGTCATTTCCTACCTGACACTTCATTAATTTACACGTCGATGTTTACTGAGTGAATCCTGCCTATCCTGGGTCACTTCAACCTTAAAAGCTGAACGCGGTAAATTAATGCATTACCATATTAATTACATGTGATGAAATGACTCATTTTAAGCCTTACAGTCTGAAAAGGTGATTGTCCAAAGAAACCCTGCCACTCGTTTCCTGCTTACAATGCACGTGGCAACTCTACACTTCTCAACAGGCTGACCCAAAAGTGTTTATCTTCTTGTGGGGAAAACAAACAACTGCATATGAGAGATTAATTTAACTAACCCAGGGCATCAGCCAACACCAGATGTGCCCCAATCATAGAAGCATGGAACATCCTGAGTTGGAAAGGACCCACAAGGATCATCAAAGCCCAGTTCCCACCCATGCACAGGGCAGCCCCAAGACTCACAGTGCCTGGTGCCTTTGGGCTGGAGAAGGTCCCCAGTACAAAATTCCAGCCCCAGAAAGAAACTCTAAGGTGGAAACATCTAAAAACAAAGAGGCTTTACAAAGGCCAGGCTGACCAGTAACAGCACTGCCCACAAACCCCCGCTGAGCAACCCCTGTGACTACTAACAGTCATGTTCCTCTTCTCCTCCGTTTAATTCATCATCAGGACGCTTAAAGGCAACAATGAATACCCCAGATATGTTCTCTCACATCTTCTGGACTTCAACCTCAGGCTCACAGCTGAGCTAGCAGAGGTCACCACGCTCCTGCCCACCCTTTTCTCGGCTTCCCTTTGATCGCGCGCTCACCACAGAGCAAGGCAACCTGAAAACAAATGCCCCAAAGGGATCCGTATTTCAAACTTGCCCATGGCTTCTTACTCCTGCCCCTGTGCCTAGGCACAACGTGCTCTGCAGAAGGGCTCATCCTCGTGGCAGCCATGGAGCTCATCGCTTGCCAATTAGCTCGAGGTCCCTACATTTGCTAATGCTGGTTTGGTTACTGCCATCAGACTGGATCAAGCATGCAAATCCTCAGGTCTTACACTAGGCAAGGCCTGGAGAAAGGAGAGGCCAGAGCAAACAAATACATCAAAATGGGATTTCTTTACTAAAATGAAAAAAAAGGGGGGGGGGGGGCAAGAAATAAGCTTTCTTCCTCCCTCTCCACCTCCTCCTCTAATGCACATTCTCAAACATGATGCAATGAGAAGGCTCTGGTGGCATTGGAAAGGCTCCTGTCGCCAGGAACAGAGACCAAGAGCTCCTACAGAGCAAAGAGCACCACAGGTGGTACATGCTGTACACACCAGACAGAAGGTCTGCAAAAAGTAGCAACAACAGGCTGGGAGGCACCACTTTTCTCAGCGAATCAGTAACTCTTAAAGCTACTTACGACTTGACTGGCAGGGAGAGKATTCTCTCAAGAAGAGAATTCTGCCCCTCTGCCCCACTCAGGTGAGACCCCACCTGCAGAGCTGCTCCAGCCCTGGGGAACAACAGCAGAAGGACGTGGAGCTGCTGGAGCCAGTCCAGAGGAGGCCACGGAGATGCTCCCAGGGCTGGAGCCCCTCTGCTCTGGAGCCAGGCTGGGAGAGCTAGGGCTGTTCACCTGCAGAACAGAAGGCTCCAGGGAGACCTCAGAGCCCCTGCCAGTGCCTAAAGGGGCTCCAGGAGAGCTGGAGAGGGACTTGGGACAAGGGATGGAGGGACAGAACAAGAGGGAATGGCTTCCCAGTGCCAGAGGGCAGGGTTTTAGATGGGATATTGGGAAGGAATTGTTCCCTGTGAGGGTAGTGAGGCCCTGGCACAGGTTGGCCAGAGCAGCTGTGGCTGCCCCTGGATCCCTGGGAATGTCCAAGGCCAGGTTGGATGGGGCTTGGAGAAACCTGGTTTAGTGGAAGGTGCCCCTGCCCCTGGCAGGGGGTGGGACTGGATGAGCTTTAATGTCCCTTCCAACTCGAAGGGATGCCCTTTCTAGGGCATCGTGCACCCCACAACTCAAAAGGGTCCATGCCTCTTGGCTGGCAGAGGCAACAACTTTCAGATAACCCACAGAGCTGCTGGTTTTACCCGCTGAAAGACATAAATAAAATGTCCACATCATGTTCATAGGGGTGTCTGATAGTTTCTGCTAGGGTTCATCATATTTGCGGACACAAATTTTCCCTGAAGCTCCAAGTAGAAGAAGTAATTTTGCATTTTGGGTCCTGAACCACGGTGCAGCTTTGTTATTAAACAGCTGACACTACCTTGAAGCCCAGGAGCAGCGTTTTATGTGCATGTGAGAGTTTACAGAGCATTTGTGTGTCATTTCTGATGAATGGCACTGCATAAATGTTAGATCTTCAACCCATTGCTCTTGCAAATACTATTTCTTTTCTTATTTATTTGTATTGCTGTAATTCATTCAGGTGCCAGCCATGACTGAGGCCATGCCATCAATATGCAGCCTGACAGCAGCAGCAAGAGACAGCACCGGCTCTGCAGATCACACAGGAGAACAGGAAGCATCTTGGCTGGTGCTGGGGAATGGACATAAAGCCAATGTCCTCCAATCCCAAGGAAAACCCCAGTAAAGCAAACAGGAGAACTCTGATCCACAGGGCAGCCATTCAAGTGTTCAATCTGAAGAGGAGCATAGAAGCCCCACCTCTGGCTTAACATGGAATCTCAGACAGACCTTCCAAATGGAGGTGTGTGTGTGCCACCCAAATTCCATAGACCACGACAAGAGGAACTAAAGGCCAGCAGCTCAGGCCTCTGCAAAGCCAGGCCCAGATCACAGAACCACAGAATTGTTAAGGTTGGAAAAGCTCTCTCAAACTGAGTCCAACCATTCGCTCACCACTGCCAAGGGCACCACTAACCCATGTCCCCAGGAGCCAGCTCTGCTGCTCTTGCATGTTGTGGTCCAATTCCAGAGAGCAGGACTGGGATATTGGCAGACCTTCACGGCTTGGAGGTCCAGCCCACCCTGGTGACACTTTGTCAGGTGTGGCTCAGGGTGGCAGCAGCTTGGTGGTTGTCCACATGCACGTTCTTCATGGGATGAACATCTGGCACGGGCAGAGGAGGGGACACATGGCATGGGCCTGGCATGAGTCAGCCCACATCCCCAGAGGTGCTGCTGGACCACGTCAGCCTGCTTCTGGACATCCTGTTGGCTTCATCAGGGAGGGTGCAGACTCTACCACTGCCCTGGGCAGCCTGTGCCAACACTTGACAACATTTTCCATGAAGAAATTTTCACCAATATCCAATCTAAACCTGCCTGGGTGCAACTTGAAGCCATTTCATCTTGTCCCTCTGACTTGTCCTAGCTGTGACAGCCTCCCTAGCTGCCCTGGAGACCTGCTTTCCTACAGGAGCAATAAGCACATGCCCCAGTGCTGGTTTGTATGGACCAGGAGGATGAGATGCTATCAGTCTGCACCTCTCCTCTGCTCCATGAGTGCCCCAAGGCAGCGTGCAAGCCCTGCTGCTGCTGAGCAACGCAGTGGCTGGATTTGCAGCATCCCAGCTCTGGTCTGGCAAGGTGTGGCCCTGCACCCTCCCTGATGAAGCCAACAGGATGTCCAGAAGCAGGCTGACATGGTCCAGCAGCACCTCTGGGGATGTGGGCTGACTCATGCCAGGCACTGTGTCCCCTCCTCTGCCCATGCCAGATGTTCATCCCATGAAGAACGTGCATGTGGACAACCACCAAGCTGCTGCCACCCTGAGCCACACCTGACAAAGTGTCACCAGGGTGGGCTGGACCTCCAAGCCATGAAGGTCTGCCAGTATCCCAGTCCTGCTCCCTGGAATTGGACCACAACATGCAACAGCAGCAGAGCTGGCTCCTGCCTGTCCTTGCCACCTGGACCGCCAGTGCCATCCCACCCTCCTAAGTCTTTCTTCTGAGCCCTGCTCTTGGAGCAACTCCCTTTGGTCCTGGAGAACTGCTGCAGAGGAAGCCAGCAGCCTGACAAGCACCACCACATCCTACCCACTGCTCCCTGCTCCACCAAAAACCCCATGCAAACCACTTCAGAGCAACCAGCTTGGGGTAAATAAAGGCACCTCCTCCCAATTACAGTAATGGAGAACTGAAGTCTCATTAAATAAATGAAACAGATTAATGAGAAGAGTGACTCTTGTTTCTTTGAGCTGGTCATGGTGAGATTAAAGGCAAAGCAAGACCAGGATCCCTTTTCACAGGAGTGCTGTAAAACGAGTGGCAACAGATTCAGCAGAGCTTAAAATACAAGGCAGGGCACACTCTTCCCTCCAAACACACCTGACACTTCTCTCTCCACCCCTCTTTTTCTCTCCCACATCCTCTCTGGAAAAGCGAAACTTCATTCATTACAAAACCAAACTATTTCCTTTTTTATTCTAATATTTCCTTTTTTTTTTTACAGGCGACCGTCTGGGAGTGGGGGAGTAGAAAGGAAGCCCTGGAGCTTTTCAGACACAATAAATAAATTATAAAAAAAAAAAGTATGATTAAAACCAAAAAGCATAAACAAACAAACCATGTTACCAAGAATAATGACTTCAGGGAAAAGAGCCAAAAAAATTGTATAAGCTTCTGCAGCGTGGCAAGAGAAGAGAACAGAGAGTCCTCAATGCTGAAGAGAATGTGCCACTGCAACGGGACAGGGACTGGGACTACAGAGATGCCCTGGGCAAGCCAGGAAGGAGGAGGGTTTCACATAGACTTAGATGCCTAAATTTGTCTTCAGGCACCTGATTCTGGTAACTGCAAAGCCTCGGTCCAAGCACTCTCAGGCCTTTTCAATACGGCGTAATTGCCTCTGCTCCCCTCTGTTGAAGACCCCACCTGGAGTCAAGCTCGGGAGCCCTCAGCACAAGAAGGGCGTGGAGTTGCTGGAGCCAGTCTAGAGGAGGCCATGGAGATGCTCCCAGGGCTGGAGCCCCTCTGCTCTGGAGCCAGGCTCGGAGAGCTGGGGCTGTTCACCTGCAGAAGAGGAGGCTCCAGGGAGACCTCAGAGCCCCTGCCAGTGCCTAAAGGGGCTCCAGGAGAGCTGGAGAGGGACTTGGGACAAGGGATGGAGGGACAGGACAAGAGGGAATGGCTTCCCAGTGCCAGAGGGCAGGGTTTTAGATGGGATATTGGGAAGGAATTGTTCCCTGTGAGGGTAGTGAGGCCCTGGCACAGGTTGGCCAGAGCAGCTGTGGCTGCCCCATCCCTGGAAGCATCCAAGGCCAGGTTGGTTGGGGCTTGGAGCAACCTGGGATAGTGGAAGATATCCCTGCTCATGATGTTCCCTTGGGCCCACTCCTCGAGCTTGTCCAGGTCCCTCTGGATGGCATCCCATCACTCAGGCACGTCAACTGCACTCAGCTCAGTGTCATCTGCAAATACAAACCCCTCTGAGCTATTCTTGTTCTACAGCTCCATCACTTTCGGCAGCAGAATGCCACGTTCTGCAGGGATGACAAACTGGGGGCACACAGGGTGCATGGCATTACCCAGAACAAAACTGATTTTCTTCTGAAAAACGGGGAGCACAGAGCGATGCACCTATTGCCCCTGTCCTAGCAGGGAAGTATTCGGGGGGGATGTTTTGCACTCAGGTGATGCAGCACCTTAAAAGTAGCAGGGTGCCATATGAAAACCGAGGTGAGGAGGAGAAGGACAGTGTGCAGCATTGAGACAGGGCTAGCAGAAAACGGGCCAGCACAGGCAGCCACGCTCCTGAGATACTGACACTGCAGCAGAGAAGATAAATGACTGGCCCAAGGCCACGCAGCAAGGCAGTGTCCCCTCTACATGACTTTCAATCCCTGCTCCAGCACAGGATTGCTAAGGGATCCTTCAACAAAATGTTATATTGGCTTCGGAATCATGAGATTTATTTTACACCCCAACACACTCACACATATAAATGTACTTCTTCTTCTGCCTCTTTCTTTCTTCCCTACCCAGACGCACTCAAGCACATCTCAAAACCTCTCTGAATAACCAGAAAAAGCAAAAAGTTCCTACTTCCCCGCTAAAGGAGAACTCACAGGGGTTAACTTGACTCCAGGAGCTGGGGCTTCGCAGTGAAGCAGGATGCTGCCAACAGTCCCACCTGGCAAATCAGTGCCTGTATTTACAATTGCACGCCTGGAGATTCTGCAAATATTTCCTAGAAGCTATAAACCCCATCCCAACAATTGCAACGGGAGCGGGGATAAATTAGCTGAAGCCTGTCACTTGGTGAAGTCACGCTGGAGGAGATCCATCCAGGTAATCCATCTTTCTGCTGTGTTATACAATGACACTGTAATGGCCAGCCCAGAGGGATTTCCTTCAGGAAAACTCAACTGTTACTAAAATGGTAAGTTAATACCAAGCAAGAACTCAGCCGTCATTAGACCGAAGGATAGGCATGACAGGGAATAAAATATTGCAATCCCCATTCAAATGTTTTTATTTACAAGGGCAGGAATAAATAGACCTATCTGTAGGCTGCAAAGAAAGGAGGCTGGGACGAAAGGGAAAAGGACAAAAAAAAAAACCCTGCACACATCGATTCCATCTTTGCCATTTTTCCTAATAAATAGCCTGGCACGGCTGTGCCGATGAGTAGCTGGGGTGGAGGAGGGCACGCTGCCCAGCTCTCACAGGGACACGGGACACAAATCTGAGCTCAGGCTCTGCCCTTTTGTGTTGATTAAAAAAAAAAAAATCTAAGAAGAAAGGAAGAAAGCAAGAAAAGTTATGTGGCTAATAAAGGGCTCTATTGTGCCATCAATTTTTTAAGCTTTAATGATTTCGGGAGGAAGTTCAGCTCAGCAATCAATAGCACAATATGGGCAGGAGGGCTCGGAGGAAATTCAGCGCCGGAGCTGCGGCGAGGGCTGGCGGAAAGGGGGGCTCAGAGGAAGGGGGTTCCCCTCACTCGGGGAATGGGGGCTCCCAGGACCCTGCCAAGGCTGAGGACCCCTGTCCCACACAGATCCCCCTCCCGTTTTTCCAGAGCAGTGTGAGCTCCCTCTCCTGCCGCACAGTGTGTGCAGCCGGGGACAGCCAGGGACATTTGGGGATACCAGGACTGCTGCCACGGCAAGGGAGGTGGCAAAGCACCCACACCAGCTGGGATGCTCAGCCCACGCTCGCCAGGACGCTTGCACCACACTGGGGATAGCCCAGGGATCACCACCCCACACTGAGCATATCCCAGGGATCATCACCCCACACGGAGCATATCCCAGAAAAAATCACCCTCCACTGAGCATATCCCAGGGATGATCACCCCACGCTCCCCACATCGGGACTGAGCACATCCCAGAAACAATCACTCCACACTGTGAACATCCTGGAGATGATCACACTGAGCATATCCCAGGGAGGATCACCTCACACTCCCTGAATCTGGGCTTAGCACACCACAAAGATGCTCGCCCGACACTGTGCCCATCCCAGAGACGCTCGCCCCACACTCCTCACACCTGGCTTGAGCCCATCCAAAGGATACTCCCCTCCGGGCCCACCTGCCCTGAGCCCCACAGCCCGGGTCAGGCAGGCAGCCTCCCCCCACACCCCGCTCTCCCGGGCAGCCCCCTCCTGCCCGCAGCGGCAGACGTACCGCATCGCCGAGGCTCGGTGCTGCCGCCGGGATGCGGGGCTGTCCGGGGGACGATCCTGCGCCAGGCAAACCTACGAGACACGGTGTCACAGCGTGAGGCTCTCCAGCACCAGCGGGGACAGCGCCTCGCCCGAGGTACCACCCTGGGCGGGAGCCACAGCCGCCTCCCAGTTCACACAGGCTCGGGCAGCAGCTGGGTAAGAACCGGGCTAAAAACCCAGCCAGGGCTCTCCGGCAACGGGGGGATCCCGAGCCGTCGGGTCCTGGATCCGCTGCGAGGTGCAGAGGAGAAGGAATGGGATGGCAAGGGATGGGATGGGACGGGACGGGACGGGACGGGACGGGACGGACCGGGACGGGATCACAACGCGCATCCCCATCCTTCACTAGAAGAAAAAGCCGATCCTGTAAGTTGATCCCATACGTCTGGGAGCGCTTCGCGGAGCGGGATCGCATCGGCTGCACCGCGAGCGACCGCAGGCAGCAGGAACTCGGGCGAAAGTTTTGACACGATCCAGGGGAAAATAATAAAAATTAATAATAAAAATTAATAGTAGTAATTAATCAACAAAAAATGATAAAAATTACTAAAAATCAATCAATAAAAATTAATGACCGTCCGAGAAGAAAAGCGGGGAATATCCGACCTGGGAGCCAGGAGCGCCGGTGACAGCGGTGCTGCCTCTGCGTGATGCTGCCGCAGCTCGGAGACCCGCCGGGAGAACCGGGCACCGTCCCCGGGCACCGGGAGGGACGGAGGGAGGGACGGGAGGGGAGGGGAAAGAGGGGGGGCTGCTGCCGCCGCCGCCTCCCCCCGCGGGAGGGTCCTGGCGCGGCTGGGATGGAGGGACCCCCCCGGTCCACCCCCGTCGGTGAAGGCACCAGTTCCCACCCGGGAATGCCGGTTGGGAGGAAACGGAGCATATTTTAAAACAGCAAATAAAAGAGAAAAATAAATAAAATCAGAACTTACCGTCTAAAACGAATCAGAAGGGAGGGATCCGCGGGCGGCGCAGCGGGGGGGGCATCGCCCCCGCCGTGGGACGGGACGGGACGGGACGGGACGGGGCGGGGCGGGGCAGCTCGGCGCACCTCGAGGGGGCAGCGGCGGGGGATGGCGACGGACACAGCGCCGCGACAGGGAGCGCGGCACCGCCCGCCCCGTCCGGCGGCGCTGGCCCGCGGCTGCGGGCGGCTCGGCGGCGGTGGCGAG
This sequence comes from Amblyornis subalaris, assembly GCA_018881555.1. NCBI lineage: Eukaryota > Metazoa > Chordata > Aves > Passeriformes > Ptilonorhynchidae > Amblyornis > Amblyornis subalaris. Next base: position 233,063 of record JACAXG010000279.1, on the reverse strand, counting down.
CGAAGGGCCCGGATGTCGCTGGCCCCGCTCCCTCCCGCGCCGGGGGGGGCCACACGGGCCGCGGGGGGTGGGGGGGAGCCGGGAGGGGGGGGGTCCTGCCCGCCCCGTCGGGGCGCCGGGCGCTGCCACGTGGGACCGCCGGGGGGGGGCGCCTCACCCTCCTCCTCCTCCTCCTCCTTCACCGCCCCCCCCCCCCCCTCGCCGGGCTTGACAGGTCCACGCGACCAAACAAACCGCGGCGGACGGGCGGGCGGCGCGGCCAATGGGAGCGCGCGGCAGGGAGGATCAGCCAATCGGAGCGCGCGGAGGGCGGGACCGCCTGAGGGGAGCGCGGCGGCGGCACCGCCCCGGGGTCTGAGCGCTGCCAGCTCCCCACAGGGTGCGGGGCTGAGGGGGCGTCGGGTGTGATATCGGGGAGCCACGGGGTGGCCTGGGTGGGGAGGGACCCGAGAGATCATCCAGTGCCAACCCCTGCCATGGGCAGGGACACGTTCCACTATCCCAGGCTGCCCCTAGCCCCGTCCAGCCTGGCCTTGGACACTTGCAGGGATGGGGCAGCCACAGCTTTTCTGGGAAACCTGTGCCAGGGCCCGACTGCCCTCACAGCCAAGAATTCCTCCCCAATATCCCATCTAACCCTGCCCTCTGGCAGTGGGAGGCCATTCCCCCTTGTCCTGTCCCTCCATCCCTTGTCCCAAGTCCCTCTCCAGCTCTCCTGAAGCCCCTTCAGGCACTGGCAGGGGCTCTGGGATCCTCTCTGCATCCGCTTCCTAGTTGCCTTATTCTGCTTGTGTTCTCCAGTGAGAAAGAAAGCTGCTTGAGATGTTTGGTTTCCATGTTCATGTGGATGACAAGCTTCAGATGCCACCTGCCCTGAGTGTTGTTACACAAGTACCATCCCTCAAGCCAACCTGACAAAACCTGGGGATGATCCTGTATCACTCCTCAGGCTTTTGAGGGCTGTGAGGGGGAAAAAAGAGGATTTGCAGAGAAAATAGACAAAGAACACACTTAAATCCACAAAATCCATGAAATCTGGATAGCAAGAAGCCCCCTTTATATGTTTAATCATCTTGGTCCCAAAATTAGTATTCTAAAGGACACCTTTTCTTTCTTCTTTTTAATCGTTTTCTTTGGCAGGATGTTTTGGGAATTTGGGATTTTCTACTTCCTTTTTTTTTTTTAAGTCAGACCTAGCCAACAATTACAATTTGTTTTTATTTCATCTGGTATCCTACCCTGTCATCAGGCTTCCGTGCTTTCCCGCTGGGTCCCTGAGTGCAGTAAGCACGATGCTGAGTCATGGAAGAACATTGTCAGCTTAAACTCTGAGCAGTTGAGGCTTCACCCTCAATATCAGCTACTCAGGGAGAGCCTCCCTGTGTGCCTTTACAACATTTCCAGCATATTTGCACTGTGTTTTTTAGGATTTTCGTCAAGTGTTTTCAATGAAACACCGTTTCAAGGTGTTCCTCTAGGGTTTGTTGTTCTGCAATCCATCTGTTTCAGGTGGAGGAGCCTGGCACAGCGATCCAGCCTGGGATCTCTGCTCTAATACCCAGTAAAACCATTGCTAGCAGCTGATCCAGCCTGTGATCTGACTCTGAGTGCCTTATTAGTCAAAACTCTCTGATTTCAGTCAGAATGCTTCACTAGTGGTGTGTTTTTAGATTTAAAAGGAAGGTTTAAATTAGGAAGGGTAGGAGCTGCTGCTGTGAGTCTGCTGGTGAAGGAATGTGTGTTCCTAACAAAAAGCAGAGGCAGGGATCTTTTTATCCAGAGGAAGGATGCCATCCAGCTGCAAAAGTTCTCCAGAGGGGGCAGAGGGGATTTTCTGCCCCCTCTCTACTCCCTAGGAAACACTCCTAAGCTTTATCTCATTCTCTGGATCCAGACTTAGCACCTGATTATTTTTAAAACAACAAGCTTGTGTAAAACACACTGACAGCGACAACGTGATGCTACCTCCTGATCTCCCCTCTACATCTCCCGCCTTCAAAAACCCACCGAGATGGAATCAAGCATCCCAACCCACTGCAGCCAGAAGCACCTTGGAGAGAGTGAGTGACACAGGACTGACGTGTGCTAAGGATTCCCTCATGCCTTTGTCTGGCAAACACTCACCAGCTCTGCAGGCGAGAGGCTGTGAGGGGTGGGAGCTTTGGATGGAGGAGTCACGAGGCAGAAAGCGGCACTTGTGTCTGCTTGTGGTTGTTCACTCCTCCTGGCCAGCTACAGGCAATCTTGAGATGGGATGAAACCAAAGAAGACCTTGGCCTGAGATTGAAAATGGATTAAATAGAAATACAACTTTTCCTGCTCCACCTGGCATTTAGTTGTTTTTCGGGGTCCTGAGTGCATTAATTGGCATTAATTACTCTGGCCAATTTCACCTCCACCCATGCACCCTCCACTCATTAGTGCAGAGACTCTAATTAAGCTCTGGTCACTTTTCCTGAACTGTGTTGTAGGAGCACCTGGTTGTAGTGCTGCCTGGGGTCCTGCGTCCTGGATGAGCATCATACCTGCGTTGTAACCTTGTTTCCAGTCCTGCTCCTGCTGTTTCCAAGTGGATCCTGGGGGCAGTTCATGCCCTCACCTCGCCTGAGAAGCTTGGTAGTTCCTTTTTACCAGCACCTGGCCTGGACAATCCTCTTCAGATCCGGTGGGACTACATCCCTGCCTGTGCTATGGTCATCCTTGGCTCTTGGCTCACCTTACCATGGCGGGAAGGTTCTGAAGGCCTGAATGCCTCACAGCCCCTGGGAACCATGTTACATGAGCACGCTGCTCCTAGACCACATTCCTGCCTAGCTCTCCAAGGCACCCCTGGCAGCTTTTGTGCCTGTTGGACTTGGCTTGTAGGCTCAGGAAGATGTGGGCACCCCATGTCTTACTGCCATGTTTGTTCCACTTCTGCTTGTGGGGGTCTTTGGTCTACTCAACTACTTTCAGGCATTTCCCAAGGGATTCCTGATGTGTTGGGTTTATCCCCCCCGGGAGCAGTAACTCAGCTCTGCTAGGAACGGCTCAACTCAGGCACCTGCTTGTAATGTAATTGAGTGTGGAAATTGGCAGGAGAGGTAGGGAGCTACCTCATCTTCATGCACATAATCAATAGCAAATCATTACTTAAAAAGTAAAGTGGTTGATGGTGTTTCTGTAGGGCAAGACATGCCCTGCATTTTCAGTCTTTGATTCATACTGCTTAACATGCCATGAGATGGAGCTGGGCGAATGACTCACATTGTAAAAGCTCTCCAGTTAGCTCCTGGTGCTCCCTCTCAGCAAGTGTGTCATGGTTGCTTCAGCATGTCTGCGTCTGTTCCCCATCCCAGTTCTGAAAGCCTTCAAGGCTGTTAGGGAAATCCCTAAGTCCAGCCGCTGGAGGGGTGGCACCAAAGCTTGCATGGGGCTCTTGCCAGGATCAAGGCACTCTCACTCTGCTTTAGGTCCAGCCTGCAGGAAGCAGGGTATGATATAGCTCAGTCCACCTGCAGACACCTGGATGGCGAGGGAGCTGGCGAGGCTCAGCCTGGACAGAAGGAGGCTCAAGGGAGACCTTCTGGCTCTCCACAACTCCCTGACAGGAGGGTGCAGCTGGGGGGCAGTCAGGCTTTGCTCCCAACAGGACAAGAGGAAACAGCCTCAAGTTGTGCCAGGGGAAGTTTAGATTGGATATTAGGGAAAATTTCTTCCCTGAAAGAGTTGTCCAGCCCTGGCACAGCTGCCTAGGGCAGTGGTGGAGTCCCCATCCCTGGAGGGGTTTAAAAGCCATGTGGATGTGGCACTTGGGGACATGGGTTAGGGACTTGGTGGCCTTGGCAGTGCTGGGGGAATTGTTGGACCCTATAATCTTGGAGGTCGTCTCCCACCTAAATGATTCTGTGATTCTCTGGCAGGAAACCCATGGCTCAGAGAGCACAAACTGTGACAACCTACTCCATGTTGCAGGAGGAAGAAACCTGGCTGCTAATTTCCACCATGATTATGTGGGGGCCAGGCCATTCCCTTATGAAGGAGATGGCGTACTGCAAGCATTCTCTGATTTAGTATCATCACATTCATTGCGGATACACATTGGTGCTTCTGAAGTGTCGGCCTTCCTAAACACGAGCTGCCGTCTGGGTGCTCCTGCTCCAGTGAGGGATTCAGCCAAGGAATCCAATGACCCTTCTCTTACTGCTGCAAGTTGTTTGCTGTACTCCAATAACCTTGTCATTGATTTTGACCTGGAGCTGCCTCTTCAACAAGTGGCAAAGCTTGGTAGGATTCTTTATTTATACACTGAGGACGCAGGGAGTGTTCCTTCACTGTTGCCTCCTGTTCTCGCCTTGCACTGACAGCAGTCTGACTCTGCTTTTTTTCCCTGGAGCTACGCTGGGCTTTCTGTAAGGTTGGGTGGGATGTGGGTGGTTGTTGGAGAAGAGGTGGGAGTTGGGAGGCCCCAGAACCCGGCTGCTTTAGCTGAGAGGAGGACAGAACAGAGGAAGGGCAGTAATCTACTTGGGGCTCGCAAGATCTTCAGCCAACAATGGCCTAAACTATCCTGTCTGGGTCTGCAGTGAGACAGAAATGCCTGTGTGTTGGCCATATTATGACCGTGGCTTGGGTTGGAAAGGAACTTAAAATTCATCTCATACCACACCCTGCCATGGGCAGGGACACCTTTCACTATCCCAGGTTGCTCCAAGTCCCATCCAGCCTGGCCTGGAACACTTCCAGGGATGGGGCAGCCACAGCTTCTCTGGGCAGCCTGTGCCAGGGCCTCACCATCCTCACAGGGAGGAATTTCTACCTAATATCTAATCTAAATCTCCCCTCTTTAAGGCCGTTCATACTCCTGAGGATGCTGCTCATTTTCTCTGGACCCCTGAAGTGAAAGCAGAGACAGAATGCCAGCTGAGCTGCAGAGGAGCACGAAGGGTTACAGAGAGCTGTGCGGTGACAGGCGGTCCTGGGCCAGGCTGAGCACGTCCTGTGGAGGCCAGCCAGCAGGGCTGACCTGATGTAACTGGGAGCTGGCACTGGATGCTTAACTTCAAATGGCCCAGGGACTGAACAGATGGCTCCTCTTTATTTGCATGCTACTTGGATTTGTGAGTCAAACAGAAGAATAACTTAATTTTTGACATTTGCTTCTCCTCAGAGCCCGGCACAATTTATGTTATACTGGCATTTGCGTGAAGGATGTTGCTTTAGGCACAAAACCCATCCTGGCTTTAACCCTAAAAGGAGCCAAATAGGCAGGAATCGTATTCCTCCCCAGCGCTTTTGTAGGCTCTGCCAAGGGATATCACACTTACACAGTGACCAAAGAATCAGGAGAAAACAGTCATTTGGGGCTTGTGGAAGGAAGGGGCAGGGTTGGAGTTAAACTGGACTGGAAAATATCTCATTTGTAGGCCTGAAATGAGAGACTGTTTGTGGATGAGGTTTACCTCCTATTAAAAATACCCTTCAAGGCCTGTGCCGTTAGTCTTGAGCACAGGGGATAAATTTAGTAGAATCTTGTTCCTGCTGACATAAACTTAAGTGAAAATAATATATATAGCCAGGGCACAACATCTGCAAGCCAATTAAAAACCTGGCAGATCGCACCCCAGATGACAGTTGCCATGACTGGTGTGTCTGTGTGCCACCCATTTGAGAGGGGAGAAAACAGATCCTGCTTGGCTGTGCAGCACCTCTATGCATCTTCTGATGCCCACGACAGCTAATGGTGATTATTTGATAGCTTGAATCCCAGCAGCGTGTCCTCCTCGCCCTAACACCTGCGCCTGCTGTCCCCAGCAATCCTGTGTGGCCACATACGTGATATTCATGGCTTTGACTGTAGGTCGGTAATAGAAGTCACAGGATAAGAGAATAAAGCTCATTTTCTGGCCTGATTGTGAAGACATGAGAGTTAGCCTGGGTAAGGATGTGTGTGCTTTGACCAATGAAAACACACATTTTTCAAAGGCTGTATTTGAAATACTTAGAACAAAGAGATGGTCTTTGTTTTCCAGCGGGCAAAGTGCAGTTCTCCTCCACCTGAAATTTTAAGTGAAATGTCATGTGTTGTTAGCAAAACTGGTTTGTGGATGGGAGATAAAGCAGGCAGAGCAGGGAGACCCATGCCCTTGAATTCTGGGGCTACAATATGTTTTCCAGACTGGTTTCAGCATCTCTTGCATTCACTCTGATCCCCCTCTTGTGGTTAGTCCAGCGCCTGCAAAATTTCCCTGCCTGTGCCTGTCAAGGCTCAGTGGCTTTGGGTTGCCCAGCCAGTGCAACTGAAATATGGTGGCTTCACAGTCAGCTGCCCCTCAGCCGCGCTGCTGCGACCGTCCTGGTGTGTACTAGAAGACAACCCCAACTGTGAGACTAAGTGTGTTGTCCCAAACCTCTCCTGTTGACTGTTGCTCCAGCAGCCTCAGTTACCAACCTGTTGTGGAGCTGCTGGCCTGGTGTAAGATCTTGAGATGCTCCAGTTGGGAAGTAAAACATGTGGTTTAAGCCATATACGTGCAAGTTCAGCTGTCACATTTTCCTCTGCCACATGGACGGGCCATGGGCACGCTCAGGAAGGATTTAACAGCCCTGCTCAAGGGCGGTAACTTGTTATATTAGAATAACTTGGTCCCATCTGATGGCGGGTTTCACGTTTGGCCTGAGCCCTCGGTGCATAAAACATGCCTGGAGCACACAGCGATTGCAGTGTTGCTTGGATGCAAATAAATCTCCTGTATCATCTCATCTACATCCCAATCCAAAATGGGTTGGATTTTAGATTGGATATTGAGATCAATTTTTTTCACTGAAAGAGTGGTCAGGTGTTGGAACAGGCTGTCCAGGGCAGTGGTGGAGTCCCCATCCCTGCAGGGATTTAAATGCCTTGTGGATGTGGCACTTGACAGTGCTGGGGAGGTGGTTGGACTAGACAAAAGGTCCTTTCCACTCTGAACAATTCTGTAAGTCTGTGAAAAACTCCATTTCAGTTCTGACCCCACTGGGTGGTTAACTTTGAAAATGGGACTGGCCCCAGTGTCCATGCAGAGGTACTTGGGTTGGGAACTGTGGTGCAGGGTTCTGATTCCCCTGAGGTAGCCCATCATGTCTCTTGTGTCTTCAGGGAGGCCAGACTCTTTGTGGATTGGATTCTGCTGTTGGCTAGCAAGTGGTTTTTAAGGTCAGGGTCTGTTCTTCCCCCTTCCTTTGGTGCTACAAGGAGCTGGGACAGACACACAGTGCCCTGTGCCCTCTTTAGGATCTATCCTTGTGTTCAGATCCAATCTCCAGACATCCTGCAACAAGGCCTTTTCAAATCTCCTTGTAACTTTCCGTCTGCTGGGGTTTTTTTTGTTTCAGAAGCAAGATGCCCAATGTTGAAATAGCCTGGCATTTCGTGTGGGCCCTTTTTGAGATGTGACACAAGCATATCGTGATTCTTTGTCATTTTCTCAATCATTCTCACCGTGTGAGACTCTCCACAGCCCTGGGCCTGCACCAGACCCACGCACAGCTGAAAAGCAGCTCATAGCCCCAGGGCTGCTGTGATTAGGAGCAGTGGGGCTGTGCTGCGTGGAGAGAATAAGGAACTGCACTCCCTCTCGTGGCTGTGCTCTCCCCTACCTTTTCCTGGAGCAGAAGACCCTAAAACTTCACTAACAGAGCCAGTGCAATATCCCCAGCATATCCAGAGCGAGGAGCACAACACAGCCCAGTGCTCAAGGCACTGGTGATTCAGCTAGAAGTTTTGTCAAACTATTAATTGTTTGGGGAAAAAAAAAAAATTCCATGTCAGATGTCTGCCTTAGGCTGAAGTTCTCTGGAAGGTTTCAGCCAAAGTATTTTGTCCATTTCCAAGAATGAGGGGAAAGCAGAGTATTATGCCCAGTTTTGAAAAGGAATATTTCCACGAAATTGTAATAACAGAGGAAAGCCTCCATCTATTGAAGAAAGGGCAAGAAATTTGGCCCCTCTGTCAGAAAAGTGCCATTTGCTACTTCCAGGAAAGTTCGTTTAATTTTGAATTAGTTGTAAGGTCTGAAAATTATGGTTTGCATGTGCTCAACAGATCCGGTCACAGATTAACAACTCTGTTCTCTGAGGACTGTCTGCAGCAGGCACGCTCCAGCTCAGGGCTGACAAGGCTTGAGCATGGAATGGCTGTTTCCAGCACTGGAAGTAAGAGCTGGGGAAGTGATAAAAGCTGGGGAGAACAGAGGGGTTCAGAGGTGAGTGTTGTGATGGGGTCAGAAACAAGTAGGTGCAGTTGGAGGGCTCTTTATGAGAAGGGTAACACAAGCTGGCCTAGAAAAAATAATGATGAAGATCCTGTGAGAGGTAGACCAGGCACCCTCTCCCTGCTCCTCCAGAAATGCTTCCCTTGGTGGCAGAGAAAGGAAGGACAGATTCCAGCAGGTCAAGGAAGTTGATTCTACCCCTGTGCTCTGCTCAGGTGAGACTCTGCCTGCAGAGCTGGCTCCATTTCTGGAGTCTCCAACATCAGAAGGACGTGGTGAGCAAGTCCAGAGGAGGCCATGGAGATGCTCCCAGGGCTGGAGCCCCTCTGCTCTGGAGCCAGGCTGGGAGAGCTGGGGCTGTTCACCTGCAGAAGAGAAGGCTCCAGGGAGACCTTAGAGCCCCGGCCAGTCCCTAAAGGGGCTCCAGGAGAGCTTTGGATAGGGAATGGAGGAACAAGACAAGGGGGAATGGCTTCCCACTGCCAGAAGGCAGGGTTAGATGGGATACTGGGAAGAAATTCCTGGCTGTGAGAGTGGTGAGGCCCTGGCACAGGTTGCCCAGAGCAGCTGTGGCTGCCCTTGGATCCTTGGCAGTGTCCAAGGCCAGGTTGGACAGGGCTTGGAGCAATCTGGTCTAGTGGAAGGTGTCCCTGCCCATGGCAGGGGGTGGAACTGGATGATCTTTACCCCTTCCCACCCAAATCATTTGATGATTCTAAGATCCTATGCCCCCAACATTGGGTCACCTTTGAGCTGAGCAACCTTCCCGTGCAGGGAGAGTATCTTCTCAGAGTTTGCTTGCCATGCCGTCATCCCAGAGGCAATTTCTGAGGGAAAGCAGGAATGCCTCAGGAGCATGTCTAGGGTACTTTCAGCTGGTATGTGATGGAGATGCACTGACTGAGCCAGGGTGTCCATGGGAGAACTTTCCATCTGGCAGCATGGCATTGCAGAGACTCAGGGCAAGCTGGCTGCAGCTCTGGGCTGCTCCTCCCGGCACCCTGCCTCTGACATCTAAAGCTTGCACTGGTGTCTGGACACAGCCCTTCAGCATGCCCTGTGGACTCGAGTGCAGATAGCATCTGACTCTCTTGTCCTGGCAAGAAGATTGTGTTCCTTTATAACGCTGCCATCCAGATGCCAAAAACGCTCTTTTGCCATCCAGTGGAGGGAAGGCTGTTAAGAATGAAGGCGTTGACACAACCTGCCTTTGGGGGAAATGGCACGGAGCAGCATCCCTAGTTCAAGAGGCTGTCTGAGTTTAGCAATAGTCTCTTGTTCCCAGGCTCTGGGCCAGGGTAAATTGGCTGCAGTGTACTTTGGGAAGGATGATTTTGCCTCCAGGAGAAAAAGAGCTTAGCACAGCTCTGCCGAGAGTCCCTCTTAAGCTCATCCACACAAAGGGATGGGTGCCAGTTCCTCGGAGGGGCTTGTTACTGGCCTTCCCTGGGTGTAGCAAAAGCTGCCATTAGCAGGTACAATGGGAAGGGAATTGAGTGGCAGGAGAGGCCCATGGATTTAATTTGTTTTTATGAACTAGTCTGAGTGGGTGGAATGGCCCCTCCGCGATGGGAAGGAGAGGAAGGCAGAGACACAGATGGCTCCTGTCTCTGTGCTGTGGGCTTTGCGTATCCGAGCGCGTGTTCCCCACCATGCCAAGTATTCTAATCATCACGCGGTATCTGGGAACAATCAGGAAACAAAGAGCACCAGCCCTACTCCCTGCCCAGCCCCTGCTGCCCTGGATGCATCCCTGGCCCTGGCTCTGGGTTGGGGATGAGGCAGGAGCCAGGCAAGGTCTGATCTAGTGGAGAGGTCCTGGGAGCTTCTCCATTGGCTCCATCCAGCTGCTTTGCCCGGGAAACCTTCAGGTTTCAGGACTGTTTGCACTGCAAGGGGAAGGGTGAACTGAAGTCTCATGACCCACATGGTTTCCATCCTCACTGGAGAGGAGCGTGGCTGTATCTCAGGTCTCTGTGTTGCCTAAGCAAGGGTCTTTAATGTTAGCTGAGATGTTTGAGACCACCTCTGGCCTTGCCTTCCGCCGCCACTCCACAACATGTCTCCTGTGAGCCCTGTGTCATGCCCACCAGACTCTGTCTCAGTACCTAGAGCATCTCACGTGGCGTTGGAGACCTACCTTTAGGTATCTGAAGTGAGCCCTTGATGTTCTTACACCGCGTTGGTTGTCCCGGGATGGGCCGTTTCTGCTGCTCAGCTCAACAGTAGCTTTCTCAGGTGTTCTGTTCAGCCACATTGTCTGGATGAATGGACCATGGAAATGTTCAGCCACCCCTTTCCAGAGGGTTCCAGGACTCTCTGGGAGAGATGGTGTCTCCAAAATCCATGTCAGGGAGCAGAAAAAGCTTCATTTCCCCACTCTGGACTTCCCTGCACACAGATCAGACATCCCCATTTCCTACTTGAGATGCAGTAGGATGGAGACCAAGATAATCTCTTTTGATGGTTTTTACCTAGAGCAGGTTTTCGTATTTAAATTACATACACCTTTAAAAATAAAGAGTAACAGCTTCTTGAAAGTCCTAGGCTTATTACACTCTACTAAATTTCCTTAATTACTGAATTTGCAAATGTTACCAGAGCAGTGCAGCAGTCACAGTCAAGGTGAAGCCCTGGTTTCTTGAGGAACTAAGGCTCCTTTTGACAGAAGCTGACTTTTCCGCAGATGCAGGGAGACTATTTATTTCGTTTCCATTTGCTTGCCTAGCTCAACTCAATGGCTTCTTCATCCAGGGCTCAGAAGAGAATTGGCCACTGAAATAAGCAACTAAGTGTCCTTTAAATAAGCAACATAGCATGCATTAGTCCTCCAGGGATAAAAAAATAAGGTGTGAAAATCCACCAGTTCTAGAAATCTTGTTCATGGTCACTACATACATCTGTCAAGTCGGGTCATGGACAACAGGACTTTCTTCATTTAAGTTTGTTTTAAACAAACTGGTGTTTCCCTTTCTATTTATCCAACACATTTAGGCTTCATCCCTGAGAGCTCTGTTTGGGAGCAGCCCCTGTCCGTGCTGTTTGACTCTCTCATCCTTCAAAACAGGGTGGTCCCCTACAAACTCCTTGCTGAGGCATGGGACTCACTGATCCGTGACAATAAATTTGAATAAACTCATTAATAACCCATTTGTCCACTGTATTAAATTCCATTAAATTATGTGATTTGGTACAAATGGGTAAATACATGTGCAGCTTCCATTGTTCTATAATGCAAAACATTTATGGTTTAAAATCCTGAAAAATGGGTATTCATTTATATGGTGACCTAAATATGTGTTTCGGTCCCAAAGTCATCACAAAACAGAGCTGGGAGGGACCTCAGCTTTTCAGCTCATCCATTCCCTACACCCAGACAAGCTTTGCTGTGATTTTTTGCCCATTCTTCTCCTTTGTTATTACTCATCTCTGGTGATGGATATTCCGTGGTGTCCACTCTGATGGCATACCCACCTACTAACCAAAATCTACCAAAATATTATAATGAGGTGGAAATCAGCATGTTTTAATAGTTGCTAGTAACTATCCTAGAAAAAAAATTCCCGTAGCAAACCTAGATTAAAAATAATGTTTTCAAACACGACTGCATTTGAAAATTTACTTAATTTGATTGAAACCGTTCTTGGCACCAGACCTGCTCTCCCCCTAAGCCCCTTCACTCTTTATTTTTCACCTGGATCAGTTCACTGATCTGCTCTAGGACGATTGAAAAGCACAGGGTGATGTAGTGAGCAGCCAGGGTGGGGAGAGAAGCAATTCTTTAAGCTGGCGCTGCTGAAAGGGAGACAGTCCTTGCTTTGAACCATCCTGCTGCCGGTTCAACGCGCCTGCTTTGCTCACCTTCCCCTTAACCCAGCAGGTTGCCTGTCTTCACCAGCAAGTTAAAGCAGAGAGGACCTGCCAGGGATGAGCTCAGGGTCTCCTGTTCTTGAAAAATCACAGCAAAGCGTTTTGCTTTTCAAACGCTTGTCTAACCCAACAGGAATAATTTGCGAAGGAATCCTGACTCTACTTGTCATTCCGTTCATTATCTTTATGATCCCGTCCCTAAAAACACTTAATGGTTAATAAACCTTAAGGAAATACAATCTTACAGGCAAATGTTTTGGCTGAGCATCTGCTTCGATACTGGGAAGGGCTGGTCTTTTGTATCTTTAATTGCCTTTTTGACCTTTTCAGAATACCGAGTTTTGCATTAGCCGTAGGACAGCTGCGCAGAATCGGTGACACTGAACCCCTGGCTACGCGTCCCCCACAGATGCTCTTGCTCCACAGCTATTTTAATGCTAACCTTTCTGCAGGTTCTGTTATTCATCCCAAAAAGGCTCTTTAAAAGCCCCAAGGAAGTGTCCTGGCATTTCCAACATGTCCATAGGGAGGCCCACTGGCAGTTTGGAAGAAATCTGAGTTTTGTGATGCCAACTCTCCAGCCTGTGTCAAGATACAAGTGCCGAGCCTTATTTGCATAGATGCAAGTGCTTCAGAGGAGAGCTCAGCATTGCTGCTCCGTGATTGTAGGAGACCCTCAGTCCCCAGCAAGGTGGTCTTTGTGGTCAAAGATGGACTGCACCAGAGGGGGATGAGCTTCAGAGATCAGCCTAACGCAGTCTTCGGCTGGGTTTGAGAATTCACAGCAAAGAGAGCAGGTAAATCTAATCCTGAGTGCAGGTCTGGGTCTGTATTTGGCTGATCGCACCACCATGGCCTGTGTGGTGTGACCACCTTAGCTGTCTGGGAGGAGATGAGGAGACCAGGGGGATGATGAGTCCTTGGGGATGATGAGACCATGGGGAGAAAGGAGGTGTACTTGTCCTCCAAGAACACTATGCTGCACCATCTCCTGCAAGTGAATACACAAGAGCATTCTTTCCTGCAAAACTGTTCCATGGGGACACTGTGCCTTTTTGGCCATTAACCCATGGGTCAGCATACCCATCTGGAAGTGCTTGAGGAGACCTTGAAGACCCCTTCCCAGCTTCAAGGAGATGAGCCACCTGGCAAGTTATTCTGGAGTGGGGCTTGTTCAGCTTCTTGCTCTGTTTTGTATAAAATAATTAACTGGCGGGGAGAGAGAGACTGGGAGAGCATGTGAGTTTGCAGCTCATTGCCTAGGCATTAATGTAGAAGAAGACTCAGTCCCTGCTCTTAGGACTGTTTAAGTTAAGCAGAAAACTGCCACAGCTCCACAGTCTCTGCCCAAAGACCTTCTTTGTACACAAAGGAAACCAGAAGTTAAACCAAGGCTAATGAGGAGAGATGACTGTGGAATTTCTGGATCAGCAGTGGCCTCCTTCATGTCACTGCCCAGGGAGCAGCGAAGCCTGAATAACACGTATCTCAATTGTGGACCTCAGGCCCTTCAGTCTTTTCATGGGTTGAATGTCATCAACATGGCCAAGCACTTTGAAAGTACCTGCTACCTTGACATCTAAATACAAGTGATAAAGCTAAAAGGAAAATACTCATATTCCTTAGTGAGTTCCCAGCAGATTATCCCCAGAAGGCAGAAAAGCAAGGAAGCTGGGAGTTTCCTGGAACAACACCTCCACAACCACATGGGTTCAGGCAGGAGTCCTCACTGGTGGTGGCTGCCTTTCCCTGTCACTCTTTGGCTGCACTGTCGCTGGCAGGGTTGGCATTGTCCCTGTCCTCTTGAGCAGCAGCCTCAGGCCCAGAGGTCCCGCTGGTGGTGATGAGGTGAAGCGTGGGTGCAGCTCTGTCCTGCAGGAGCTCCAGGGTTCTTGCTCTGTTTCTGAATGGCAAAGCTCATGTCCAGGGAGTAAGGCATGTCACCAACTTGGCTGGAAAACTAAATTACTTTTCTTCCTGGTAACCAATGTCTGTTGATGGCAGATTGTTTCCTTAGGAATGGAGAGGAGATATCCTCAATCTTGCCCTGTTCCTGCGTTTTTTCAAGTGAGAGGCCCTGGAGGAAAGGTTTGCCCTTACCATAGACATGATTTAGCTGGAGCTGCCTCCTGCCTTCCATCAATGATATGTCACTGCAATGCGAGCCCTTAGATAGTGGTGTGTTTATAGAGCCTTTGTTCTCGTGTTCGGTGAATTGATCTCCATCTGAGAAAGTATCACTCACTGTCAGAATTAAAAAACAGCCCGTGAAAAAGAAAAGGAGCAGCCTGACTTCAAAGCGCTGTGGTTCTTTTCTTGTGGCCTCTCCTAACCTGCACGCAGCTGAAAAACTTGTTTGACCCAATTCATTTCAGGCCTCCTTCTTCCCCTCCAACAGACAAAGACGCACAAACAATAAGCTCATTCAGGTGCAGAAGAGGGAGGGAAACCCAGAGACCCAGGCGAGGCTCCCGCTGCACACACCCTGTTCCCACAGATAAGCACAAAGCCGGAGGAGTGATAGGTTATCTTGGGCAGATCCAGCTACATGCGAGGTCTCCTTGAAGTCAGTGGTGTGTGTCGAGAGATGATATCTTTTATTAGGCCAACTGGTAGAGTCAGAAAAACTAGAAAAGCTCTCGCGGGCCCAAAACCTTCTTCAGGCCAGGGAAATATCTGGGTCACCCGAAACCAAGAGGCGCATGAGGTGTTGTAGGGTAGAAAGTGGGTAGAGGCAGTGTCTGGTGGATTGGCTTGGCATAAAAGGAGACCTTATAATGACCTTCCTGTACCTAACGGGACCCCAAGAGAGCTGGCAAGAGACTTTGGACAAGGGCCTGGAGTGACAGGACAAAGGAGAATGGCTTCCCACTGCCAGAGGGCAGGGTTAGATGGGATATTGGGGAGAAATTCCTTCCCTGTGAGGCTGGTGAGGCCCTGGCACGCGTGCCCCAGAGCAGCTGTGGCTGCCCCATCCCTGGAAGTGTCCAAGGCCAGGTTGGCTGGGGCTTGGAGCAACCTGGGATAGTGGAAGGTGTCCTTGTCTATGGCAGGGGGTCAGAACTAGACAGACGATCTTTAAGGCCCTTCCAACCCAAACCATTCTGTGATTCTGTGATGTTTAAGTGACTTTTTTTTTAGGGAGACCAATTTAGCTTCTGACTCACTACACGACATCTCATCTCTGACTGGCGTATGGCCAAGGGTGGGACTGCAGCAGCAAACCCTCCCATCAGTTTGAACTGCCATGAAAAGGTCCTTCAAGGTCAGTACCAGGCATTAACAGGGTGCCTGGCCCAGCAGCTGTGACCTTGAAGTTTCCAACACCTGATAACATGCTCAGGAGAGTCATCTCCGCAGCAGAGGTACCAAACCCCTCCCAAGCAGGGCTGACTGCAGCGGACAGCCCTTTCTTCCAGCAGGAACACAACCTCATACAGAGAAGATCTCTGGAATATTTTCCCCTTTTCTATTTTTAAATGTGCTCCAAGCTAAAATCTTCATTTTCTCTTCAGTGATGCATGTGCCTGCATTTTGTCGAGCTGATATTCATTCCTTCCTCCTTTGTCTTTTCCAAGAGAAATGTCTTAACATTTGCAAAAAGTAACTATTGTTTTTGCACTTTAGAAATGTGAATGTGTCACTGTAGCAATTATCTCTTAAACCTAACTAAACAGGCCTAATGCTGCTTAATAGGAACTTTGTCACTTCTGAGCACTTTTCTCTTTATTAACGAGTCACTGCAAAGCAAATTATCGCTGGTGTCACTGTCTCAGTCCTGCTTCACTGCAGCTGGATGTAGCATTACCTCTATGCAGGCAGACCTCAGCCAGGGATCTGCCCCATGTGGGGCAAAAGCTCTGCAAGTTCTCTGTTGGGTGTTGATGGTAAGATGCAAGTAGACCAAATGAAACCTGCTACTGGGTAGCAGCAACCAGGTGAGCATGGGTACCAATTTCCTGGTGCCTGGGAGGGCTCGGTGGCTGGTCCGAAACAGACAGGAACAGGCTAACAACATGTCAAGGAGTTTGCATTTGGAGATAATACTGTTGAGAGGAGGGACAAAACCAGCACAGGCACTGAACACCTTGAGCTTTGAGGTGGTTCTTCAAGGCTGTAAAAGCCTGCCTTGCCCCTGAATCCCATCACTTTGTGGCCAGCACATGGAGGAGATGCTCTGTGCTGTCACACACAGCAAGCGTGAACGCAGCAGATGCAACTCCAAACAGCCTGGACCAGGCTGGTATCTTCCATCCCCAATAAATCACCACGTACAAAAAGCTGTTTGTGAACCTACTTCATACAGCCTAGAAATGAGTTTGTCTTAGTCATGCTCAATCACCCAGCTAGACCTTATTCATGGAAGAGTCCTCCAAGCTTATCCATAAGCAATCATGCCCGCAGGTAGAGTTCTTTGCAGGGATCAGTGGAGCTTTGCAAGGAGACAGCACCCTGAGTGATTTTAAGCTTGCACATCTAGGCCGGGTTGGATAGGTCTTGGAGCAGACTGATCTAGTGGAAGAGGTTGCTGCTCGTTGCAGGAGGGTTGGACTAGTTGACCTTTAGAGCTCCCTTCCCACCCAAACCGTTTGATAATTCCATGAGGTCCGATAGGCAAAAGGATTGAACACTGAGTTAACAATCACCAGCAGAGCTGTGGTTTCTGTGTCTGTGCTCTACACCTATATCCCTTTTGTTAGTGGCCACTAGTTAATAGGTTGAAATACCTGGTGGTTCCTGTGGGCTTAGATCACATATGAGGACAGTTACAGCTATACAGCTGTGGTAGGATGTCATTAGGCTTCCCTAATTAGCTATGCTGGTGCTCTCAGCTTCCTTATTTTCATAGAGTCATGGAATCCTGGAGTGGTTTGGGTTGGGGGGGACCTTTAAAGGTCATGTAGTCCAACCTGCATGCCATGAGCAGGGACACCTTCCACTAGACCAGGTTGCTCAGAGCAAATCTATCATTCCTGTGTGTTCCTGTTTACATGGTGATTGCACCAGAAAGGAGAGCTAGGTGAGGTGAGAGCTATTCTCTCTTCTGATGGCATTTCCCTGGACAAGGGTTAGGAAGGTGGTACACAGATTTGTCTGTCCTGCCTGGGAGGTGCTGACAGTCCTTGTGTCTGTCACCTGAAGGTCTCCCTTGAGCCCCGATAATCTGAAGTGTTATAACTTGTAACTCTTATCCGGCACTTCCAGAATAGCCACGGTGGAAAGACCTCCCCCAGCAAGCTCCCTGCTTGCTGCTCCCAGCTCTCATGCTGCTGAAAGAGAAATAATCTTCTGCCAAGGCATTTCGCTCTGGTGGCAAAAAGATTGGGGAAGTGCACAAGAGAGGCTAATCCGGGTATTCATCTCCACAAGGCTTCAAAACCCCGAGTGTCATGTACAGCTCTGGAAGGTGTCTTTGAGCCATTCCCACCAGTGCATTAGACTCCCTCAAAGCCGGCGCACACATACCCCTGGGCAGCCTCTGGGATAGGCAGTTTATCATTCGTGCCTCTGTGAGCCTTTACCCGAGGTCCAGATGATGGGTCTTGGATCCTCACGCCCAGCCCGGTCCCACGCCTGCTGCTCTGCTGTAGCCTTGCGATTCCTGAGCTATCTATCACGGCACATTTATTCCGACACCCCGTGAGCGCGCAGGTTAGTGCTGCTCTGCCAGGCTCAGCGCAGGCTTCTAAATATATTAGTGAAGGGGAAAGATCTGGGACGGCTTCCAATTTTAACCAAGGTCACATTGGCGAGTGCTGGTGTGCAGCGCGAGGATATTATCCACAGCATCTTTCATTGAGCTGTATCCCAGCTGCGTGCAGCATTCCTGTGCTGCGGCAGAAGGAAACGGGAAAGCACGGCGGGAACGAGAAGCCTGGGAGATAACTAAAATTTTGCTGTGGGTGTGTCGTGTACCTCGGGATCCTTGCACCTCTGGTTGTTTTTCTACCAAAAAACCCCAAACGCAAACCGTGTGGCTTACCTGCCTCAAACGGTAGGCTCAGGCGTAATGTTTTTCAAACAGCTCGGAGCTTTGGGCCCTCGGATTCATCCTAGCAGACAATTTTCCCATTAGGAGACAGCCAAATGCTCCAGGGAAACATACATTGCTGGAAACAGCACCTGCATTCCAGATTTACCCAAGTCTCTTGATGATGCATCCTAAGAAGAGCTCTCTTCCTAGCCACAAGAAAGGGCTGGGAAAGTTTAGGCAAGGCCAAGGACTGGAGGTGAGACACATCACAGAAGAAGGTTTGAAATCCCCCCTCTGGCAGCGGTGACTCTGCGACTCTCTCCATGGGAAACGGAAGAGACCTGGACTTTTAATTGCAGCCCTGGACTGGAGGAGGAGACCCAGTAGGAACAGAAAGAGCAAGGAATGAAGAAGAGGTGCATAATTTGGGAGAGTAAGGAACGAAGCAGGAGGCTTGACTGAGGACACTGCTTGGCAGAGGCCAGTTTATGAGTCTGGCAAAAAAAGTGTAAGGAGGTTTTACTTCTGTTGGCTTTTGGTGAGGTTCAGGAGCACCTTAAGGCTGGAGCAGCTTCCCCATTTCTGCAGCAGGGCAGTGAAGAGCTCTGTGCTCCCCCAAGAGTGAAGGGCAAAGTCTGGGGCAAAAAGGGACAGGTTGACATAAATTACCTGTCCATCTTTCTGGGGTCAGTGACCAAGAGCTGTGCTGGGGTCTCACTTAACCCTGATAAATGTTGGGAAGGATCCTGGGAGCATCCTGGTGATGTGTTTTCCTGTGATTATTCATTCATGGCAAGGCAGAAAGTGGGGCAGGGGTTAAATTTATCTTCTTAAAAAAACCCCATCTTCTGCCTGACTCCCCCTCTAAAGCTATTACATACATTTCAAACTGGCAAAGGATTAGGAGTCCCAAAGATGCCCCTATGCCTTAGGTGTAAATAAGGCAGTAGGTAGAAAAGAAAGACCTTTTCAGTGTCCCAGTGAGGGGAAGGCTGTCAGGGGGGCTTCCTGAAACATGGATAAGGCAGAGCAGTGCCATGGAGTCCCTTGGCTGCAGGATGAGCATCGGGCAGGCTGTGGAGGATCCAGCTGTGCCACGCTAATCTGGTTCTCTGAGGCCACCCTTGGTTACTAATGTGGTTTGTCAGGAGACAGGGCAATGTTTTATCTACTTGCCTCTATTTTTATCTGCCTTGGGTCAGCAAAACCACTCCGACAGCAGCGCTGGGGGACCTACATCTCCAGATCCAACTGTGCGTCTCTGAGCCATGCCCTACGCAGATAGCAGCCTCAAATCAGCGATTCCTCCCTTCTGCCTAGCTCATCCTGCTCCTGCTGGCTGGTGCCTCCTTGTGATGGTCCTGGACAGTGTAGAGGTCTCCAGCTGCAGGTCAGCTCTTGGCACAATCGTGGCCTTGTTCCGAGGTTTTGCGCGGGAGCTGAGTGCCTGAGCATCGGCAGGGAGGTGCACGCCCCTGATGGGCTGTCTGCATCTTGCTCCTGCCCTCCTGCATCGGGACATCCAGGCAGAGGAGCACACCTGTCCTGTCAAACCCACAGGCTGTCCTCCACCACGTGGAGAATTGAATTGTTATTAACGTGCCACAAGTGCTGGGAGGGGGTACAGAAGCTTTCTGTGGATTTGTCCCCAGGTGCGTGAAATGACTGCATGGCCTTCGGAACAGCTGGCTGTTCAGGATCAGTGCCAAAACCCTGCTCCAGTGCTGCTCTGGGTCTCTGGTGCTGGCTGGAGGACAAGGGCAGTGGCAGGGATGTTGGTCTGCAGTTACCCTTCCATTCCATCCCCGGACAGAGGTTGAAAAATCAATGTCACAAGGCGCCATCAGAGCAGGGTTGCGTGGACTCTCTGAACTGAAGCATACTTTTGGTCTAGAAATCATCTAACAGTGTCTTGCAAAACTTCCAGGATTTCATGAGCTGGACTGGAACAGAAATGCCACAGGCAGTGCTGCCAACCCTGAGCATTCAAATACCATGAGTCAGCCCCCCCCCTCCTTCTTGACTCTTCCAAGTCTCCTTTCCTTTCAGGGTTTTTTTTTTTTTTGAACAGTGAGGTTAAACTCATTTCCTAATTTCCAGGTTTCTCTGCTCCTCTTCTTCCCCACCTTTTAGGTCGGCTAGAAACTTAACTGTTTTTGGATGAGGCAGTTGCTTCTAAAATGAAGAGGATATGCAATGCCCTAAGCCCCTGGAGCAGGGCCCTAAGTAATGTTGTTATGTGGCTTTATGATAAATTTGGGAGATTTGGCAGCGCTTCAGTCTGGCTCCTTGTTTAATTGCCTGCAGATCCTGCCTTGTCATTAACACAAGAGGTCAAGGTACTGGCAGGAGTTCTGTGATTTGTGAAGGCATACTTAGCTTACAAAAACACCTCTGTCTTTGCCTCCCAGCGAGCCCTCCTTGTTCATCCAGCTGTTGCTGCTGTTCTCCCCCTATCCTGAGCTCCTTCAGCAGACTCTTCCTTGCCTTTGTGAGGTGCCTTATGCAATGCCTGTGCTCAAGCACGCTTTTGGCCAGCTACACACTCACTGCAGCAGCACCTGGGCATCCAAAAGCTCATTAAATGTGGTATATTTTAGTAATTGTGGTGTAGGGAATGTTTTCTTCCTCTAAGGAAATGAAACAGAGAGCATGGCAAGCGAGCAGAGCCCACAGAGCATTCAGCAAGATCTTTGAATAAAGGAGGAGCACCTACCAGGATGCAGCACACGAGTCTAATTAATGATAGAAATATATAGGTTGGAACAGACCTCTAAAAGCATGAAGTTCAACTGTTCCCCTAGCACTGCCAAGCCCACCACTAACCTGCGTCCCCAAGTGCCACATCTACACGTGTCTGGTCTTCCTCAGTTTCCCTGAAGATCAGGGTTTGAGGCTGAGGATTTCCTCAAAACCAGGAGTTGCTCGTTATGAATTGCTCTAAGCCCTGTATGACTCTTTTTATCCACAAATACTTACTGCCTTCTGACAACACAACAGAAAGATGTTACTCCAGAGGGACAGAACTCGGGTAAGCAGCAGCCAGCATTATTCTTTGAAGGGCTATTGTAGGGAATACTAGCACTTAAAGGGAGGTGATAAAAGATATGAAGAGAGACTTTTTACATGGTCAGGTAGTGATAGGCAGGTGGGAAAGGCTTTAAACTGAAAGATGAGCTATTTAGATTAGACACTAGGAAGAAATTTTTTGTGATGAGAGTGGTGATGCCCTGGCACAGGTTGCCCATGGAAGCTGTGGCTGCCCCATCCCTGGAGGTGTCCAAGGCCAGGTTGGCTGGAGCTTGGAGCAACCTGGGATAGTGGAAGGTGTCCCTGCCCGTGACAGGGGGCTGTAACAAGATGAGCTTTAAAGTTCCATCCAACCCAAACCAGGGATTCTGTGATACTCCGTGTCCTGCTCTGCACTGGAGGAGGTTGCTGAATCTCGCAGCAGCCCATCCCTCTGACATTTCAGTCAGTGTTGCAATCCTGGCTGTCACAGCTTGCCAGGTCTGACGGGTGTGCACAGCCCAGGATGCTGGACCGCGTTCCCGAAAGGACAGTTTGTCGGGCGATAGCAGCGGGAGAGCGCCGGCTGAGGCAGCTCGGCGCCGGGCAGAGCGATGGGCGGGAGGACGGGCGGACGGACGGACGGACGGATGGACGGAGGGATGGATGCTGCACACAGTCTCTGGCACCCCTGTGTGGCCACCCGCACAACCGCAGCCCGGGCAACCACCTCAGTCTTCCCCGGGCAGCAGCTGCCCAGCAAGGAGAGACCAGGAAGCATTTCTGAGAGGTCTGGAGTGGAGGTTAAATCCTGGCGGTCGAGGCAGCAAGTCGCTGTGAGGAATGGGAGCCTGGTTATCCTCTGTGGAGGGCCAGGAGTTCCTTATTGATCCGGACACCAGGAGCCAAGAGAATCACAGAATTAGAGAATCACAGAATGATTTGAGTTGGGAGGGACCTTAAAGACCGTCCAGTCCCACTCCTTGCCATGGGCAGGGACACCTTCCACTAGCCCAGGGTGCTCCAAGCCACGTCCAACCTGACCCTGAACATTTCCAGGGATGGGGCAGACACAGCTTCTCTGGGCAACCTGTGTCAGGGCCTCACCACCCTCACAGCGAAGAATTTATCCCCAAAAGAGAAGATAATCTTCTAAGAAAATTCCCTTCCCCCTAAAGGACCAGGCCTCAGGGTTTCAGTGCTCCCCTGGCTGCTGTGTTCCTACAGCTGGGGCAGGGAGCAGGAAAATAAGCATTTTTTAACTTTGTTTGACTGTCATCAGTGGAGATATAAACTGTATCTACACAGAGAGCTTAGAGTGATAGCTGTAATTGGACTTAAATAGCAGAAAGCTGATGTATGGTGCTGTGGGCAGGGCAGCAGCCATGCTGTTAGCTGGGGTTAACCCTCTTGTCCATCCTCCCAAAATACTTCCTTGGTAAAACAACTGAGAAATCAAAAATAAGAAAAAACACAACTCCAGCGCTGCAGGCAGGCCAGCACCAGGGAGCACAGCCAGGCCTGAGACCCTGCGCTCCTATCCAAAATCGGGGGCCCCCTGAGGCATTCCTGTCCCTTTCCAGTCCTCCCTGTTACCAGATCCCAGCAGGTGAGCAGGAACCTGCTCCCATGGTGCCTGGCTTGGAGGCAGTGTGTTCCATCCCTGTGCTCCAGGAGGGTGCCCTGAGCAACAGGGAGCTCCTTCCCCCCTCATTCATCTGGCTTCCAGCTTATCCTGCTGTTTAACACAGTCCTCTTGTTGTATTTTCTCACCGAACTACTTCCTAACTCAACTTCCATTCCTGGGGAACTCATGGAAGGTGGATTTTCCCCAACCCTGTTTCCTACCCCTCTTTGGAGAGGCAGGGAAGCACTCAGAGGGGTTGCAAAGGTGTCGGGATTGGAAGCAGGACCCAGATTTTTGGCCTCTTGACAAGTGTTGACCAGAGCCAAGGGCAAGCCCTGGGAACATGGCCCCTGTGCAGGGACATGGTGGCCTGTGGCATGTCCAGCTGTGCCATGTGTGGGCAGCAGGTCTCTGTGTGCAGGTGAGGGGTTCCTGGAGCAGCCGTGCTCAGGTGATGAGCGAGAGCAAGAAAAGCCTGGATGGGCTCCGGTGAAGAGTGTAGATGAGAGCCCCTGGGAACAGAGCAGGACCCAGGGCCTTGGCTCAGATGCGCTTGGAGAAAAAGATGGCTGTGGGCTCAGTGTCACCCCAGTACCACCAAATGCTATGTTCTGTGTGGCACCATGGC
This sequence comes from Amblyornis subalaris, assembly GCA_018881555.1. NCBI lineage: Eukaryota > Metazoa > Chordata > Aves > Passeriformes > Ptilonorhynchidae > Amblyornis > Amblyornis subalaris. The sequence continues at coordinate 209,724 of JACAXG010000279.1, read as the reverse complement.
CATTGAGAGGGCACTATGGCCACTGAGGGGTTACTACGGCCATCAAGGGGGTATTTGGGCCATCGAGGGGGCAGTGTGGCCATTGAGGGGGCATCTGGGCTATCAAAGGGGCATCTGAGCCAAACAGAGCAGCCGGTGCACCACCCCCCCATCAGCACCCAGCATACCATCAGCTTCATCGGTCACAGGCAGATGCAAGGTCCTCATCTTAAAATCCAAGGCTCCCATGCTTTGGGTGGCTGGGTGGATGCCCAGGAACGCAGAAGAGAGCCCTGGTACAGAGCAGGGACATGGCCAGCTGCTCCAGCCGGGAGGCCAGCTCCACACAGACGCAGCCCTGGACTGTTTCCTGTGTGTGGAAGAACTTCCCACCAGACCCTGGCTTGCTGGCAGAGTCCTGCACTTGAAAATTATTTATCATTATTTGAAATAGGCTGCAGCACCAATTACCTCTCACGGCACTTTTCCCAGTGCAAATGGTGCCCACAGAAGTGGAACAGATTTTGAGCTATGCCCACAAGTCTTAAGATACAGTGACGTGTGGGTGTGGACACAGCCCCTGGAGAACAAAACACTCATTACTTCCAGGGGAAGAATAAGACAGCATCCACAGGACGTTAGGAGCAAGTGAAAACAAACTTTGTAGTATCTTCTTGCAAAGATGGAGCTATGGGACTTGCTGCTGCAGTTCGTCTCTGCCTTCTCATCTCCAGCCCCGGCTTCAGGAAGGCCCTGGGCTGTATTCCTGGAGGAGGGGGTGGTTAGGAGAAAATGAGTTGGGAGCTGCATCCAATGCACACTCACGGCTGCTGGAAGCTTGGTCACTTTTTAATGTGCTGTTCCTGGCATTTGGACAACCCTAAAGGATTAGGAGACAATACCTGTCCCCATGGTGGAGGCAGAGCTTGCTGTACCACCCTGACCTCTGCAGCCTGTTGCAGCCAGGCTGACACCTGGTCTGGAATGGGTCTGACCACACTGAGCCCTGGAGGGATCTCATAGGGATGCCTTCAGCCTCAGGGTGCCTTGGGCGGGGGAAGCCACCCCCAAGCTGCTCTAGGTGGGAGCTCAGGACCCTGAATGGATGCTGAAATCTCGGTGGTGAAAATCTCTGCAGCATCTGCAGTGTCCAGATACATCCAGCCTGCCATGTGGAGCTGGAAGGGGAGCAGGTGCAGTGGGATTTTCTGGTGATCTCCATCACTGCTAGTGCATTTTACCTGCTGGCCATTCCCTGTCCCAAACGTTTCCCCAAAGTAGTGCTACCTGTTGGAGCTCCAAGCAAGACATCTTCAAACCTTCCTGTGACAGTCTTTGAACCCTGACAGGGTGGTCTGACACTGAGGTGGCAAAGGGACCCACTTGCTTGCCACAGCTGTGGGTCACTGGGGGAAGGAACAGCCTCAGGGGTGGCTGGGAACACACATGCTGTGCTCCCATCCCCACCGCTTTCAACGTCCTTCCCACTCTCATCCTGTCATCAACGGCCTGGATGAGGGGATGGAGGGCACCCTCAGTCGGTTTGCAGGTGACACTGAGTTGGGTGGGAGGGTTGATGTGCTGGAGGGCAGGATGGCTCTGCAGTGGGACCTGGACAAGCTGGATCCGTGGGCTGACGCCAGTGGGATGAGGGCCAGCAAGGCCAAGTGCTGAGTATCACCCACTCCCTGCAGCTCCAGGCTGGGGCAGAGGGGCTGGAAAGCTCCTCTAAGGTACAGGGAAAGGCCCTGGGGGTGCTGGTGCCAGCGACTGGACACGAGCCAAGGGGTGCCCAGGTGGGCAGGAGGCCAATGGCCCCTGGGCTGTCCCAGTCATGGGGTGGCCACAGCCCCAGGGCAGTGCCCGTGCCCTGTGCTGGCCCTGCTGAGGCACCTCCAGTGCTGGGGACAGCTCCAGGACTCTCAGGACAAGAGAAACACCGAGGGGCTGGAGCGTGTCCAGGGCAGGGAATGGAGCTGGGGAAGGGTCTGGAGCACCAGGAGCGGCTGAGGGAGCTGGGAAAGGGGCTCAGCCTGGAGAAGAGGAGGCTCAGGGGGGACCTTCTGGCTCTCCACAACTCCCTGACAGGAGAG
>JACAXG010000279.1:191627-206547 GCA_018881555.1 Amblyornis subalaris | reverse complement strand
ACTGGGATGGGGGAACCGGGAAGAGGATACAAGGATGAGGGAACTGGGATGGAGGTAAAGGGATGGGGGTACTGGGATGGGGGAACCGGGATGGGGGTACAGGGATGGGGATACTGGGATGGGGATACTGGGATGAGGGTACTGGGATGGAAGAACAGGGATGGGAGTACTGGGACGGGGATACTGGGATGGGAAAGCAGAACGGGGAACTGGGATGGGAGAATTGGGATGGGGGTGTTGGAATGGGGATGCTGGGATGGGGTACTGGGATGGAGGAACCGGGATGGGGAGACCAGAAGGGGGGAACTGGGATGGGGGTGTTGGAATGGGGTTACTGGGATTGGGTACTGGGAGGGAGGTATTGCAATGGGGATTCTGGGATGGGGTTGGAATGGGGGCACTAGGATGGGGGAACCAGGATGGGGGAAAAGGGATGGGGCACCTGGGATGGGAAACTGGAATGCGAGTACTGGGATGGCGGATTCGGTATGAGGGGAGCTGAAACAGGAGCACTGGGACGAGGGGAGCAGGATGGGGTGAGTACTGCAAAGAAGGAGAACCAGAATAGAGGAAGGTACTGGGATACAAGCACACCAGGATGCAGAAACACTGGGATGGGGGCTGGAATGGAGGTACTGGGATGGGTATACTGAGATCTGAGTTCTGGGATGGGGTAAGTACCAGGATGAAGGAGCACCAAGATGAGGGAAGGTATTGGGATGCTAACGTACTGGGATTCAGGAACACTGCATGGGATAGAGGGGGATTACAGGATACCAGGATATGGAGCATCAGGATGGGGAGGCTGCTGGGATGCAGGAAAATGTGGATGGGGGAGCACTAAGCTGGAGAAGCACCAGGCACAAGCCCACTTCCAACCCATCTATTGCAAAGGCTGCAGACGGAATAAGTGGTGCAGGACACAGGGATGGGCGTGTGGGGTGTGCGGTGGTGTCGGAGACCCAGCGGTGACTGTGGGGTGCCCAGCTGCCCCTGTGTGCTGTGAGGTACCCGAGGGCTCTGCTCAGAGGGCAGCAAACACCAAACACACTCACTTAACAGCTTGTTCTTGTCTCTCGTGGGTCCTGCCTCCCCACTCACGAGGAAGGCAGGTCTCCTCCTCTGCCCAGCCGTGCACAGAGCACTTGCCACGTCTGGACTGGGTTTGCCCGGGAGAACCTGGAGGATGAAGGCTGTTCTGGATGGGGTATTTCTAGGGGATGTGCTGAGATTGAAGATAAGTCTCATTTTTAGAGATCAATCATCTGGTTTGGCCCCTCCCAGGGGTGACAGCACTGCAGGCCCTTGGGGAGCACACGAGTAAGTTATTTCCTTCCAGCTGTGTTGTTTAATGTGTAATATCCTCCTTTGGAGCTCTTGAGCCACTGTTAGAGCAGGAACTCACAGAGTCAAAGAATCACAGGATGGTTCGGGTTGGAAAGCAGCTTCAAAAACCACCTAGTCCCACCCCCTGCCATGGGCAGGGACATCTTCCACTATTCCAGGTTGCTCCAAGCTCCGTCCAGCCTGGTCTTGGACACTTCCAGGGATGGGGCAGCCACAGCTTCTCTGGGCAACCTATGCCAGGGCCTCATCACCCTCACAAACAAGAATTCCTTCCCAATATCCCACCTAACCCTGCCCTCCGGCACTGGGAGGCCATTCCCCCTTGTCCTGTCCCTCCATCCCTTGTCCCAAGTCCCTCTCCAGCTCTCCTGGAGCCCCTTTAGGCACTGGCAGGGCCTCTCAGGTCTCCCTGGAGCCTTCTCTTCTGCAGGTGAACAGCCCCAGCTCTCCCAGCCTGGCTCCAGAGCAGAGGGGCTCCAGCCCTCAAGATTGAGTGATTTGAGCCTGAGATCTTCCTGTTCTGAATTCCTGCAGGACATGCTCATTCAAGATCATTCAAAGCCCATTCAGTTCAGTGCTGTAGTTAATGGCAACCGCTCCTGATGGCGTTGGTTTGCTTGCAGGTTTTTTTCCTTGTATCTAGAACGTGCGTCAAATATGATCTCACAGATATGCCCATTCTGCATTTAATGGCAATTTTAATCCCATCTTCTCGTGGACGGACTCGTGGAGGAGCAGGACTTTTTGCTTAAAATAAAATACGCTTTTTTCTCCTCTGATCACTACTCGGGGTTAAGAACCTGAATACTGAGGCTTGTTTTCCTCTATTTTTCCCCCTCCTGATTTTCTATCCACCTAACTCGTAGGTAGGGTGAGCTTCAGACCTTGGGCTTTGGGCTTGGTGTGACTGCAAAGCATTTGGAACCAACTGTGCAACAGTGCTTTTGTTAACACAGCCAGGGGGTCCGGGCTTTTGGGATGTGAAAGGATTCAGCTGACTAGGAGTATCTCAAATCCTAAAGCTTGATGAGGTCAAAGGGGCAGGGAGCTTCCTGGCAGGCAAACAACAGAGGAGGTTCACAGGCATCAAATCACCTCGCTGTGTCTCCGCAGGGAGAGGATCCTTCCAGCCAAAGGAGAAGTTTGCTCCTCTCCACCGACCCTTGTGCTCAAATTAGAGGTTGGGCATCTCCTAAGGAGGGCTCTCGCCCCACCCAAGGCTGTGTTGTGCAGCTTCGAGTTGGGACCCACAGCAGAGACCTCTTCCCTCCCTCCTTTCAGGAAGGCCACGAGGTGGAGGCAGGGGAAGACCGGGGCAGCTGAAATAGGTGAGGGTGGAGAGGGAAAACGCACCTCAGTGTGGGCTGGGCATCACTTTCCAATGTTTCCTCAGTTTGCAGTGTGCCCAGGCATCTGGTTTGGGCTTGTACAGTTTGATTTTGGTTTAGAAACTGAGGTATTTTAGAGATCTCTCTAAGATCTCACCCCACTCCTAGGGGTCCTGTGTCACCCATGAGCCAGCCAGAGGCCTTAGGGTGTCTCAGATGGCATAAAACACCAGTGTTTGGGCAATTAAGCAGAACCCTTCCTATTTTTGATGTTGGCGCCATTTTGGATACAAACCAGCATCCCCACATTCACACCGGAACAGAAAATGCCATTCTGCAGCACAGGAATATTTGAGTTTGCGCTAAACAAAGAGCAAGTTAATAAAGGGGGATTGCACCAGCTTTACTCTGACTAGGAGGAAAAGGTTCATACACAAAACAGACCAACAAACTCTTTTTTTTTGGTTTTGAGGTTTTGTTTTACAGAATGAGGTTTCTCTCCCTGCTCTACCAAATCCATAAGAACAGTATCCTGATGTGCACTCTGCATGTCACTACTGCCGGAGTGAGGATAGGTATGGGAGTGATGGGAACAACATCTCCATGGGAATAGTGCTCCAGGCAGGAATACGATACTGGAATATGGCAGGAATATGGTTACTGCCTGGCTGGGGATGCTGAGGGTTATGGTCTCTAAGAATCAGAGAATCCCGGAATGGTTTGGGTTGGAAGGGACCCTAAAGTTCACCTTTTTCCACCTCCTGCCATGGGCAGGGACACCTTCCACCAGACCAGGTTGTTCCAAGCCCCGTCCAAGCAGGCCTTGAAGAGACACGGTCCAACGGTCTGAGGAGAATGGCCTAATAAATTGTGTGTTTTGGCAGCGTTCGTGGGGAAATGTGGATCCAGGCTGGTTTTTGGAACACCCAGGTGAACACGCCAGGAACTGTGTTTCTGCTGGGTGTGCTCGGGTCAGACCTTGAACCGAAATAACCTGTGTGAGCAAACACGTCGGAGGATGGAACAAGGTGAGTGCTGCAAGAGAGGGGAACAGGACCAGCTCCTCTGAGTGCTTGTTCAGGACCTGACTCAGGTGTCTCTGAGGCTTGGCTGCTGCCAGCAAAGGCTCAGATGTGGGAAAAGGGCTGGAAGAGGAGGCTACTGAGGTGTAGCAGGGTCACAGTACTGAGAACCTGTTCTCACAGATCACAAGAATTCCTATAACTTATTCTCTGTGTGACAAACCGTGGCACAAAACCTGTAGAAAGACAAGAAAATATCAGCTGCTACAGCCAATGGCTCAGAGGCAGAAATCCAGCTCTGTTTGACTATGCTTTATGTAAACTTTACTGCCACACTTCACCTGCCCTGAACTGCAGCAGGAGCCCAGGGCAATGGTTTCAAGGGCTGATGTCTGCTTTGTTCAAAGCTGGAGCTGCCCTTGGATGGGAGGTGGGATGCGGTGCTGCTGGGGCCGGAGAGGCAGCCAGTTCCCTCCTCTTGTCTCAAACAGGTTGTGGTGTTAAGAGAAGGGAAGGGGATGGGGAAAGATGAGGCTGTGGGTCCGGAGGATGTGTTTGACATGGAATTAATGAGTTCAGTGGGAGCAGGAGGAGCTCCTCAGTCTGGTACTTGATGGAGGTATTGTTCTCCCAGGGACAGAAGGGGCTTTTGCTGCTCTGAGGAATTTCATACTCCCATTATCATGGGGAGTAATACCAGAGAATCAGAGAATCTCAGAATGGTTTGGGTTGGAATGGACCCTAAAGCCCATGCAGTCCCACTCCCTGCCATGGGCACGGACACCTTCCACTATCCCAGGTTGCTCCAAGCCCCATCCAACCCGGCCTTGGACACTTCCAGGGATCCAGGGGCAGCCACAGCTTCTGTGGGCAACCTGTGCCAGGGCCTCACCACCCTCACAGCCAAGAATTCCTTCCTGCATATATTCCCATCTATTATGTGGATCTTCCTGTATTTCTTCCTAGTATATTCCCATATATTATGTGGATGTGGTGTATCAACTCCTCTGCCAAACCCTTTGACCCCACAGGAATCAGGCAGCAGAAGGCAAAGACATGGAGAAACTCTAATTTAATGCTGAAAATGGGAAACAGGAACCTCCTTATATATGTTGGAAGTATCTTAGCTGCTTGTGGCCATTATATATGTTACCTATCTTTGGGCTTGCAGCACTGTGATGGATCATAGAATCATAGAATTCCGGGTTGGAAGAAACCCCAAGGATCATGTGATCCAAACTTTCTTGGCAAAAGAGCCCTGTTTCATTCATACAAACTCGAGTGCATTAAAACCCAAAACTCTTCTGTGTCCAAATAGAATTCCTGGAAGTGTCCAAGATCAGGTTGGACAGGGCTTGGAGCAACCTGGTCTGGTGGAAAGTGTCCCTGCCTATGGAAAGGGGAGTGGACTAGAGGACCTTTAAGGTCTTTTCTAACCCAAATCATCCTGGATTTCTATGTGATTTCTCCCCAGTGCCCTCAGTGGAATGGTGCCCACGCAGGGTGGTCACAGCCCCACCACAGCCAGGGGTGCCACAAGCTTTGAGGCTTTCCTTGGCATCCGAGCACTCCCAAATGATTTATCCAAGATTTCCGAGGCGATGTTTGCATGTGGATCCTTCCCAAGGGGAGCAGGAAGAGACTTGCTGAGTCAAGGCCAGGAGGGACGGTCTCCTCTGATGTCTTCTCTCACACAGCCCAAAGAGCCCCACCCTGTAATCCCCATACAATGCCCACCGATTCACTTAAGCCCCAGCACACTGTTTCAGAAGCCTCTATTAAATGCACCCAAAAAAAGAGAAACAACTTGATTAAAGACTCCAGATGATGAGGAATCCACCACAGCCCCAGGTCCCACACCCTTAATTTTCTTTGGTCTTAAAAGCTTGCAACTAAATTTGTCCATCTTTCATGTCCTGCCATGCATACCTGTATTTCTTGATAATTTCTTGTTCAATTAAAATTGCTGTGTCCTGGACAGAACAAATAGAAGAAGAGTTATTCAGGGCTGGTTTTTATAGCAAATTTCATTCCTTTCTGCAGTCAAATCCCTCTTAGGAGAACACACTTTATTTGGGAGAGGGGACCAGGCTTTTTTGTTCTTTAAAAGTGTAGGAAATAATTTCCCACCGCCAAGCCTTGCAAATGTCATGGATTTTCTCAGCTCCAGGACCTGGAGGGATGATGTAACAAAGGTTTGAGTCTACTGTCGCTCTAACTGCACTTCAGCCCCTGTGAACGAAGCCCAGCTGGGGAACATGGGGTTATTATACAGAAATTAAACATTATCTGCTGGAAACTATATTATCTGGAATCCGAAAGCAGGTCTTTCATGAAAAGCAGTTTGTCTCTGTGGAGCGCACTTAATTGTGCTGCTAGTACTTTTTAATTAGTATAATTTAGAAATTGAGTTAAATTAGACATTTTATTTCAGCAGTGAAAGCAGGGACACTGGAATATCTGCTGACTGAAGGGCTGTTCCTGTTCACTCTTGGTGTAGCTCCAAAGACCTGCTAATAATTATTCATAGGAGCGAAGCTAAGCAGAGATGAACTCAGCATCTTCCCAGGTTTTACTGTCACTTCTGAAACAAAGGAAATTTCCTCGCTCAGCGCAGGGAGGAAACCATCTCCCTGTGTCCTGTCCCTGGGGAAAACAGCTGAGACCTGGTACACAGGAAAGCCAGGGTGGTGTGGAACCATCCCTGCCTGGGGGTCCCTGGCTGAGGTACAGCACAGTCGTGCTACGGTGACATATTAGAAGAGCGAGTTTATTTTACAGAGAAAGCTCTGAAAAAAAGCCTGCCTCTTTTTTATAGCACCTGAAGGATTCTTTAAGGAAAATAATAGAAAATCTGAAAGCCATTAGCGAACCTGTATGCAGCGCTGTGGACAAACATTTTAGCAGGGCCTGTTGAGCAGGATGAGGGGTAAAGGTTTTAAACTAAAATAGGATGGATTTAGATTAGATATAAAGAAGAAGTATTTTACAATGAGGGTGGGGAGGCTGTGGCAGAGGTTGTCCAGAGAGGTGGAGGATGCCCCATCCCTGGAAACCTTCAAGGTCAGGCTCCCCTAGCCCCTCTGTTCCTTCAGCGTCAGTCAGAGCAAGGTGAAAGGATATTCTGTTATTTCTGTCATTTCTGATGTCACACACTGTATATTTTGGGGCAAACAAATAGAAGTTTTGCTCTCAAGCAGCCAAATCTTTAAGCAATGTCTGTGCTAGAGGGCATAACTTGTTTTGGGCAGGTCGGTGGGTACCTGCACGTCGTTGGTTATTTGGGCAGCTGCAAATTTCCATCTGATGTGTGCCTGCTACCCTGTGTGTAGATACGAAGGTATCAGCACGTCTCTGTTTTGTCCCAGCATGGTTAATATAAACCAGCCCTGCTCTGATTCCCAGAGGCCAGGCATGATAAAATACCTGCCGTATGCCTGACATGCCTGTGGTTTGATACTGTTATCTCTTTTTTCCTCCTACCAAAAGCAAGAGCGTGTCAAACCTTTTTTTCGTAACAGTTTTTGCACCGAGCAGGGAATGAAAATATTTCCCTTTCCTCCCCAGTCACCTTACTGGGAAGGCAAAGGGCTCAAAATTGGGGTACCAGCCCTCAACAGCTGCTGAGGAAGGGAGGGCAGGACTTCAGCTGGGTGTATTTTTACCAAAGCAACGTGATAAGAAGCAAAGCCCATGTGAAGATAAGCTTGCTTATTTTATCAGCAGAGAAAGGACAAATCCGGGGCTCCTGTCATTGCTCAGCCTGAGCTGCTGGCATGTGGAAACCACAAGTTTATGTGGTTAAGGACTATCATTTCGCAGTGTGGAGATGCCCAGTGGGAAAAAGAGGATGAGAGACTCAGGTGCTCTGAGGTATCACATCTCCTTGGTGGAAGGAGGGGTGTAAGTCCTTCTCCTTGGAGGAGCAGAGTCTGAGCGACCCTGATGGTTTCTCCGTTGCACATAATATATGAACTATAGTTAGACGACAAAAATACGCATTTTCCAAGCTCCCCCATGCTTGATGGGTGCTAGAGTGCTGTGTGCTGCCAATCCTCCTTCCTTTTCGGGATGGTTCTGCTGGTAGGATTTGGCCGGAAAGGGAAGATCTCCATATCAGCAGGTGAGTCAGGGCCAGGGAAGGTATCATTAGAAGACGCATGGGAGATAACAGAGGGTGCAGGAAGCTGACTGCAGAGGATGTGGGCTCCCAGGAGCAGGAGGAGCAAGAACCTGGGCTGCTGCCATCAGCAGGTGTGTGGTGAAAGCCTCCTCGATGAGCTCTTCCCCACCAGATCCTGGATTGACCCAAGACCAGGCACAGAAGCTGCCACCACCCTGAAGGAGATGAAGCACAAGGCTGTAGTGCTACAGTCTGAGACACTTCTCATTTTCCCAAGGAAGATTTTCTCCTAGGACATGTCCTAAGGACCAGAGGCAGATGTTCAGAGTCCTTCTCAGTCCGTGGTAACCTGTAGGGCTGCTGGCATCGCTACAGACACAGTGGTGATGCACACCTGGTGAAAGCTGACTCGCAGGGTGCTCTGCCAGCAGGGTAAGCAGAGCCGTACCCATGGCAGAGCGGGAAAGCTGAAGCTGAGAACTGAAGGCTTTCACCTCTCATCACCAGTAGCCCAGGTCATCCAAACCCAAGCCCACTGCATCCTGCTGCCTTCTGCCCCTCTCCAGCCAAGGGTGGGGCTACCAGCCCCACAGTGTTACCAGCCCTGGCTCTGGCAGAGCCAGCTCAGATGGTGCAGCCATCCCAGTTTGGTGTGGTGCAGCCAAGCCCAGCCTGCTCTCGTCAGCCTTGTTCATGCTGAGAAGTGTTCCCAGGACCAGAGTACTGGCACTCCAGCTTGTCCAAAGCTTGGCTTTCCTCCAAAGCCTCTTAGTTTTGGTCTCCTTCTTGCTGCTACATCACTCCAGGCAGACTTTTGAGGCTATAGTTTGCTTAAAAGTCAGCCATGTCAATAAAACTGCCTGCACAGAATGTCATACTGAGTGATGAAATGGCCAAGACAGAGACTCACAGAATTGTGGAATGGTTTGGGTTGGAAGGGACCTTAAAACCCACCCAGGTCCACCTCCTGCCATGGGCAGAGACGCCTTCCACTATCCCAGGTTGCTCCAAAGCCCCGTCCAACCTGGTCTTGGACACCTCCACGGACAGGACAGCCATAGCTTCTCTCGGAAATCTGTGCCAGGGCCTCACCACCCTCATTGTAAGAAACTTCTTCTTTATGTCTAACCTAAATCCACTCTTTTTTAGTTAAAAACCTTCACCCCTTGTCCTGTGACTACAGGCCCTACTAAAAAGTCCACCCTCGCCATTCTTCTAAGCCCCCTTTTTTGAAAGATTGCAGTAATTTCTCCCTAGAAAATCAAATTAGAAAAGTGTTTTGCTGTCATCCTCCATCCAGCCTCCTGGATTTTCCATTCCCCCGCTTTCTCCCACCCCAACTATTACCGATTCCTTCCCGCTGCACCCCTCTAAGCAGCACCACAATCCTTTGATGCAAGTAATACCCACAATAAGGGATTATGGAAAAAAAAAATCCCATTTGCAGCCAGAGGAAGAGACAGATTCCTGCGTTACTGTAATATTTCCTGGCCAGCCACGCCTCTCCAAAACACACTTGTCAGTGTTCAATTTGAACTTGTTCTCCAGCAAAACTGGAGTTATTGATGCCCCTGTCAGAGGTGCTTTCTGTCACCCTGTGGAGGCATCCTACAGGATCCGCCTTGCCTGGCGTGGAAGGACATCCTTCCTCACCCATCCCAAGTCCCTGCACTGCCTCTGCCAGCCCTTGGCTCAGCCTCCTCAGCAGCTTGACCTTTGCAAATCCTCGGGGCTAGAATCGTGGTGATCCTTTAAATTGGTAATTTGTTCTTACCTGGATAATCACACTTTGTATTTCTAAGGCCTCTTTAATCCAAAGATGTAGCTGTGAATTAAATCAGTGGAGGAAAGTAATTAATTATGTCCAGGTAGTCTCATTATTCAAGTGGATTATGTGAAATATGGGAAATTAAGGCTATTATTTTAAGCTACATGTGAGGTCAAGGAGAAAATCCAGCTGTTCTGAGTTGCATCTCTCACCTGTAGTATGGAAAGTAGTATCAGAGCAGGATTTCAACCCACCTGCAGTAAAGCTCTCCAGGAGCCCAGGCCATTCCCATCTCAGACCTCCTCCAAATACCAGTGAATTTAGCCTTGACTTGCAAACAGCCTTGGCACCAATCACTGGGCTGGATATGAATGCCCTTCTAAAAATAACTGGGAAGTGGGGGAAGGAGCCTGTCCCCACACTCGGCATTTCAGCACCAGCTTCTCCTCCCACCATAGCCAAGCACTGCCTCACCCGTGGGTACCCTGCTCTGAAATTTGATTTTTATATATATATATATATATATATATATATATATATATATATATATACACATGTATGAGAGATTATTGACAGCTTGGTGCTGTCTCTTTTGCCATGAACACCCTGGCTGGCAACATCTACACTCCATCACCTCAGTTTCTCTCTAGGTTTTCAGCCAGGCTGTCTCACATCACAAGGTTTGGATGGAGCAGGGACTGCTGGAACCCCACATCTGACACCCCTGGCCTCCCAGGCAGACAGACATCTCCCTGCTTGGGAAGGGGGACAGATGCTCGGGAAGCAGGGCAGAGCCACTCACTCAGGCTCTATCAGAATGGGAATAAAGGCCTTGTCTGTCTCCAGTCCTGTGCTCCTACAGTAGGTCTATTATTTGTGTTTTTAAAGGAGGTCTATTTGCTTGCAATTCAACTGCAGCCCGACCATAGTAATGACCACTCGTATTCTGGCAGGAAGATTGTTGACCGACTATTTTAAGAGTTTATTTTCCTGCAGAAGTCTCTGAGGGAGCATCTGAGCACTTAATGGCCACAGTCACTTCTTAGTAACCCACTGAGGTCATCACAGTGCTTCCATCCTGGCAGACACCTCCATCATCTGCCCACCTGTGCTAGAAGGACTTGGGGGAGAAGAAAGGAACTCTCATCTTTAGTTTAATTTTTCAGTACCTGTCTGTATGTATAACCGAGAATTCCATGGAGGGGATGTATGATTTGAGCAGAACACAGCACACTGAATTTTGCCTTCAGCTACGCTCTCTGAGGCCAAGATTTGCTCTGAGCTAGAGAGGGAACACCAGGCTACCAGCATGCCACAGCTAGGAGCAAGGTATTTCTGTATTTCCCCTTTGAATCACCAGATCCCCACCATTGCTAAGGCATTTTAAAGGCTATTGCCAGGGCAAGACCAGAGTTTGGCACAGCATTTTTTGGGTTGCAGCCTGTACTCTCAAATATCTTCGTGTCCCCGGCTGCTCTTTCCGCCTCTTGCTATTTTCCTGGGACAAAAGTCTTGAGGCTGGAGCGCTTCCCACTGGCAGAGACCCAAGAGTTTCCACTGAATTAGGTAGGAGAGAGCTTAGGAAGAGCTCCTAAGATCTTCCCAGAGATGTTCAGTGCTTCCCTGGGAGCTGAGTAGGATGCTGATGCAGGATATGTGTCCCGGCACCTTGTGAACTCCATGCTTGGCAGCATAAGGAGCCAGACAGCCTGCCTGAATTCCCTGTGCTAAGGCAATGCAGGGACTCCCCTGACACCTCACTACCTCCCTAAATGCAGGCTTTTAATAAAGAGCCAATTTAATTTCCCAAACACTGAGTCATCTCATGTTATTACCTGGCATATGGTACCCAGAACAGCAGCCACAGCATCTCTTCCCTGAAAGAAGGATGTTTCTGTTCCCTCCTCCATCCCCAGCTTTTACAACTCCTTTCTCTTTTTTTCCTTTTAAGCTGAAATCCTCTCTTTTCCCACCATCTCTCCTCTCTAAGATATGACGGGATTGAGCCAGAAGCAGGGATGGAAGGAGGAGGTTGCTCTGTGCAGCTCAGAGGGGCTGAGGGAGCAGGGTTGCACCTGCATGGGGATGGGATGGGCAGCTCCGCTTTGCTCTTTGGACCTGGAGCTGTGCCAGCCCCTGGAGAAAAATCCCCGTTTGCTGGAAAGCTGCCCTTTCTTCCTGCTGTGACACGTGAGCAACGAACACTGTGACCAGCGTGGAGCTTCAAACCCGTGCCTGGGGCGAGCACTGGGGTGAGGTGACACCGATGGCACCTTTCCCTGAGCCTGGCACCCGTCTGTGGGTTCACCTTTAGCCACCCTGGTGTCACCCTGCTGTCACCCTGCCCAGATTCCCCCCACACCTGCTACAGAAAGGAGCCCAGCTCCTCTCACACTCCCACAGGCACCGTGTTCTGCAGGATGGGTCATTTCCCGAATTTCTCAGGCAGGAACTTGTGTGCCCTGATTCAGCATCCGTTGGGCTCCCGAACCAGAGCCCCCAGCCCTGCCACCCTCTGGCTTCCAGCAAGGATGCAAGCGGGTGTCCAGTGGCATTTTGTGATGTCTCCAGGCCAAGGATGCCTTGAGCAGTTTGGGGCAGGAGTGGGATGCACGGAGAGGTCCCACCATGCTGGACAGGCCCTGCTGTGCCCATGCAGGAGCTGGATTTACATGTGCCAGCATGTTCACACCACTAATATTATGGGCTGGTGTTCTCCAAAGAGATGGAGTTGCTGTAAATGACTGAGATGAATGGTTTTTGGGTTAAAGCTGACAATTCCAGTCGCACTGGAATTCCAAGAAATGATCATTAATGGAAGAGTGGATCCTACCTTTTTTCCCCCCGACCCTGCTTGCACACACCAGGAGCATGCCTGTGAGATCCTGGGCCCGGGGGCTTTCGGTTTAGGGGCTGAGGGGCTGGAGGGGATGTGGAAAGGCTGTGTGAGGAGACGAGCTGGGAAAAAGGGATGTGGGCAGGGCTGTTGTCTGCCCCGGTGAGCCCTGCACGGCAGCTCAACCGTCACTGGAGCAATGCTATTGGCACTCGGATTAATAATTAAACCGTAGTATGATCACAGATAAAAATACGAAAATCTAGGCAGTCCCCCTTTGCTTAAAATACAACAAAATAAAAAGAATCTGGAGCTAAATTAACAATGTGCTCTCCCAATTACAGCCACCCTCCGGTGAATATCAGGTTGTCATGACAACCTGCCCAGCAAACGATACGGCCCAAAATAAAGCACAGCAGGGAGAGAGATCTTTGGAATCCGATTTTGCTGTCAAAGTAGAATTAAGGTTTCTTCAGAGGCCAGCAATTCTGGTGAATTTATGGCTGCAGTCCTTCCGTTGATGTTCATTAACGTGATCCATTTATCCAGATGAGTGTGACGGCAGAACTAGACAGGGAGCAACAAAGAATTCATGGTTAGAAATAAAAGTTAACCTCTTGAATACAGCCCCAACCACAAGAAAAGGGGGATGATTGTTGGGTGGGTGTGTTTGAGAGCCTGATGTGGTAAGTAGAAAGTGGTTTAAAATGCTTGTAAGATCGTTTCTGGGTGGCCTTTGAGCACTCGGGCTAAAGGGATCCAGCTGGATACAGGGATATTTAAAAGGTGCTTAAATGCTGGTTTTTGCATTTCTTGCCTCAGAATTTTGTATGTTTATATAGAAACACTTGCTTTATCTGTCATGCACAGGGACCTTGGCAAGCTTGGGAGCTGGGCCCATGCAAACCTCACAAAATTCAACAAGGCCAAATGCAAGGTTCTGCCTGTGGGTTATAGTAATCCCAGGCACAAACACAGATTGGGTGGAGAATGGATTGAGCCCTGGGAAGAAGGACCTGGGGGTGCTGGTGGGCAAGAACCTCCACATGCCCCATCTGTGTTCACTGGCACCCAGAAACCCCCCCGTGCTCTGGGCTGATCCCCCAGCGTGGGCAGCAGGAAAGGGGGGACTCTGCCCCTCTGCCCCGCTCAGGTGAGACCCCACCTGCAGAGCTGCTCCAGCCCTGGGGAACAACAGCAGAAGGASGTGGAGCTGCTGGAGCCAGTCCAGAGSAGGCCACGGAGATGCTCCCAGGGCTGGAGCCCCTCTGCTCTGGAGCCAGGCTGGGAGAGCTGGGGCTGTTCACCTGCAGAACAGAAGGCTCCAGGGAGACCTCAGAGCCCCTGGCAGTGCCTGAAGGGGCTCCAGGAGAGCTGGAGAGGGACTTGGGACAAGAGATGGAGGGACAGGACAAGGGGGAATGGCTTCCCAGTGCCAGAGGGCAGGCTTAGATGGGATATTGGGAAGGAATTCTTGTTTGTGAGGGTGGTGAGGCCCTGGCACAGGTTGCCCAGGGAAGCTGTGGTTGCCCCTGGATCTCTGGAAGTGTCCAAGGCCGGGCTGGATGGGGCTTGGAGCAACCTGGGCTAGTGAAAGGTGTCCTTGCCCATGGCAGGGGGTGGAACTGGATGATCCTAAGGTGCTTCCCACCCAAATCATTCTCTGATTCTATGAAACACTTGCAGTAATCTTCCCTTCAGCCCAATTTAACCCCTACTTCTTAAAGCCCGGCTGGATGCTGCTTCACTGTCAGGAGGCGGGACGGGAGAGGATGCAGCTCTGAACTGAATCCCGATGGACGCAAGTGGGGACACGAGAATTACAGCGTTTGCCCCGGGTGCTGTGTTGTTGGTTGGGTTAACACCATCCCAAAGGCTGCTCTGAGCCCTGGGGTGCCCTGAAGGGTTGGGTAGGGGTCGCAGGGTGCGGGCGTCTGGGGGTTCCTCTGAGGTCCCGGGGTTCTGGGATCCGGGGGGTCCCTGTCAGACCCCCGGAGTGCAGGACCCGGGGGTCCCTGTGAGGGCTCAGGGTACGAGACCCGGCGGTCCCTTTCAGAGTCCGGGTTGCGGGACGCGTGGGGTCCCCTTCAGAATCCCGGAGTGTGGGATCCGAGTGGTCCCTGTCAGAATCCGGAAAGCCGGATTCGAGGGGTCCCTGTCAGATCCTCGGAGTGCAGGATCCGGGGGTCCCTGTCAGATCCCGGGGCTGCGGGATGCGGGGGGCCCTGTCAGGTCCCCGGAGGGGTGGGATCCGGGGGATCTCTGTGAGACCGCGGGGTGCGGGGTCAAGGGATCCGTATCAGGTCCCCGGGGGGTGCGGGATGCGGGGGGTCCCTGTCGGAATCCGGCGTCACGGATCCGCGGTATCCCTGTCAGATCCCCGGGGCGCGGGACCCAGGGATCCCTGTCACATCCCGGGATTGCGGAACGCGGGGGGGCGGGGGGGGGGGGGGGGGGGGGTGAGACGCGGCCGCCCCTCCCAAGCCCCGTCGGCGC
>JACAXG010000279.1:137917-191562 GCA_018881555.1 Amblyornis subalaris | reverse complement strand
GGGGTGCGGGGTCAAGGGATCCGTATCAGGTCCCCGGGGGGTGCGGGATGCGGGGGGTCCCTGTCGGAATCCGGCGTCACGGATCCGCGGTATCCTCTCGGAGCCCCAGCATGGGGGTTGCGGGGGGTCCCTGTCGGATCCCCGAGGTGCGGAACGGGGGAGGTCTCTCTCAGCTCCGCGGGGGTGCGAGACGCGGCCGCCCCTCCCAAGCCCCGTCGGCGCGGCCCCCCCGGCGGGCAGGCCGGCCGAGCCCGGACTACGTCTCCCGGCAGGCCCTGCGGCGGGGCCGGCGGCGGGCGGGGCGCGCGCGTCACTGCCCGCCGCCCCGGCCCGTCCCTCCGCCGAGCCGGAGCCGGAGCCGGAGCCGAGCGTCCTCCCGGGCGGCGCCCCCGCAGCCCCCGCGCCCCCCGCGCCCCGCGCCGCGCCCATGCCCGCCCCGGCGGGGCACTGACCGCGCCCGGCCCCGCACGGTAAGCGCGGCCCGGGCGGGACGTGACACAGCACCGGCCGGGGGGGGGGGGGGAATGGCGGGGGGAGAGGGGGGGGCGCATCCCGGCTTTTGTCTCCCTCGGAAAGACGCGAACCCCGCGGGGGTGGGGGCCGCGCCGCGGAGGGAGCCGGTTTCTGGGCAGGTCTCGGTGCTGGCGCTGCCCCGGCGGCCTCGCCCCGGGGGGGTGCCCCCCGCTCGGTGACAGCCCGTGCGCGGCCGCGGGGCCCCCCGGGATGCTCCGCTCCCCGCGGGAGAGCGCCGGGGCTGGGTCCGGGTGTGCTCCCGGCCTCTGGAAGCTTCCCCGCCGCTCCGTGAGGCTGGGGAAGGGCAGGGCTGTGCCCCCCGCCCCGCGGCGAGCCCCCCGCGGGCGGGAGCAGAGGGACCCCGGCGCGTCCCCGTCGCGGGCAGAGCCGCGGCCATCGCCGTGCCCGTGGCGGCGGATCGCGCTCGGCAGCGCCCGCCGGCACAAAGGTGCCGCCCGAGCATCTCCGCGGGGCCGCTTCCCCGGTGGGATGCCCGCTGCCGGGGGGCCCGGGGCTGGGAGCGTCGCCCACCCCGCGGGAGCTGCGTTCTCCGGGCTGGGGTTGGGTGCAGCGAGCGAGGGCTCGCCGGGGACCCGATTTTGTTGTCATTTTATGGTTATCGTTTTCCTGCAGAGTCACTCTGGCCGCACGTGGTCTCGGGGGCCGTGGTGGGTGACAGTAGGGGACAACAGATGCCGTGGCAGCGGAGCAGCCGGCAGCCGTGGGATGTTTTTTGCCGCAGCTGCCCCCAGCAATGCTGAGCGCTGGAGGCACAGTTGTTGGGTGTCACTGGCCTCCCCCTGCCTCAAAACCCGGTCCTGGGAGTTGTTTTTCCATGGAATGAGACTAAAGTTCACCTGCTGGGGCTGTTCCCTAGATCAGGCTCCTCTGGAAAGGATGAGATTCCCACCAGTGAGATCCCTGGTGGAGGCAGCAATGCCATTAGATTGGAAAGGGGCAGGTGCTGGTTGCCAGTGCCTCAGGACCTGGTTGCTTCTCTCAAATCGGCCATTTCCACATGTCCACGTGTGCCACGTTCATTCCTTCCCCGGTGGTCCACACTGCTCTGTCTCCACCACTGAGGCAGGCATGGGATGAAGCTTGAAATCACAGCCTTGTTAACAGAAATTAAAGAGATGGGGGGAAGCAGAAGATACACCAAGGTTGCAGGTGGCTTCTGTCAGTGCAAAGATGCCAAAATAAGACCAGGACATTTAATAGTCCCTTCTCTACAAAACCTAGGAAAGCTTTTTGGTGCTGAACCATCCTCTGAGGATCCAGATTCTTGTGGGGGGTGCTGCCTGGGATGGAGAGGGAAACATCCCACTCTGCTTGTGACTTCTGTGACCCTGACAAGCAAATATTCACCCTTTGTCTCCAGTGAGTGGGAAAAGACATTTTATTGTGTCCATCCACATTATTTTTCCCTGTGAGGACCATAAAGGCTTTGCTCTGCCACTTCTGAACCTGAGGTCCAAGAGCAAAACCTTGCACTGTATTTTGTCCCCTCAAGCCTTGGGTGAGATTTGTAGGCTGTGGTTTACCTGCGTTAAGTGTGTTATCTTTGGCACGGACGAGCCAGTGGCTGTTTCGGGAAGCTCAGGCTGTGCTTTTTTTTTTATAATTTCTAAGATCTCAGCTGCTTTTAAAGCAGAGGAGCAGCAGTTGGATGCTGCAGGTGAAGGTGATGCGAGGAAGCAACTTGTCTGAGGTGAGCTGTGGGTAAAGTCCAGCACCCAGGGGCTCTGCACTTGGTGGGAGACTGGAGAAGCCATTTGAGGAGATGAGCTGAACACCAGCTCTGCCGTTACGACGTGATTTGGAAGAGGAGTGAGGTACTCAAGAGGGCTTGGCTGGGTTTGGCGCATTTGTTGCCATAGCTGAGTCAACCTGATGCACAAAGGGGCTGGGAATGGTCTGTGGAGGGTTCTTGAGAGCCATGGAAAATAGTGTGCAAAGCGTGAAAACATGCTTGCTAATTGTTAGCCGTTGATCCAGACTGTGGAGGGGAAGGTGCTGGGATGCTGGGCTTTATCTCCAGAAGTCTCTCCTTCAGCACTTGATCTTGGATGAGGATAATGCTCTCTTTTTTCTCTCTCAACCATCCTCACTTTGGGGTGAACTGCACCGTTGAGTTCACTCTACTGTGGTCTCCTGGTGAGGACAAATTTTGCTATTTCAACTCTCCTCTTCTTTCTCATTCTGGGTCTCTCTCTCTCTCTCTCCCCTGTTTCTCGTTGCAGCCATCCTTGCTGCTGCTTGGTCTTTTCCCAGGAGGAAGGGTGTGAAATTGTGGTAGCTATCACTGGTTGAGTTTTTGCTCACAGGTCTCTGCAAAGCAGCAAGAAAACCCTCCTGGACCTAATTTAATTTTGTGTTCTTGCTGCTGAGTTGAGTCTTTGGGGTCCTGTGTATTTGTGAGGAGCTGTAGATGAAAGTATAGCAAGGCACTGTGGTTTCTGTGGAAGCTGGGGGCAGCTTTTTGGGACTGTTCTGGGGAGCTGTTTGGGATGTGTTTAACATTTTGCCTGTCTGTTTTGATGGACAGGCAAATAAATATTGTAAATGATTTCACTGTTCTTCAGTTTGGCAGAAGTGTTAAGACATCTATGTTACACTATTTTTAAGTTTCAGAGTTAACAGTTTGCTGCTCTCTTTGGGGTAGCATCAGGCTGGGGAAAGTACAACGAAAATCTGGGAATGTTGAGGCTTCTGGATGAGTAATTTCCATAAATGCCTTGGGATGTTGTTGTGAAACTCCTCAGAGAGGGAGCAGTTCTGCTACCTGAGGATAATTAACAGATTACTGTGTCATCTGAAATGAAGGGCTACTGTGGCCAACCAATCATTTGTTGTTTGTTTGAGACCTTGGCTATTTTATTTTTATTTATTTATATACGTTGTGCACATATATTTACATATATTCATTTACAACACAGATGCCTTGCTGGTGATCCTAAGAGAAATGTTTCCTGCTCAGGTCAGACTGAAATGGGAACAACATTGGATGTTCTTACAGCCTTTGTGCATTTAAACTTTCCTGCTAAGCTAAGAGGTTTTCTTTCATGTCTGCCTTGGTCTGTGCCATGGTCAGTCTTGACTTGCGTGATTCTGCATCATCATTGTGGGTCTTCTGAAAGGTAGAGGTACCTCAGCAGTGGCCAGGAATGGGAGATGCTGTTTCTGTCATGGACGGATTATGGAAGATTTATTATGGAAAATTAAAGGATTTGAGATTTTGCTGCTTTGAGTTCGCTCTTGGAGATTCCTTTCAGGCAGTCTGTGGACCGCTGAGACTTCAGGCACCGCAGGCTGGCTGGGAGTAGTCTTGTGCTCACTCCAAAAAGGCCACAGCTCCTGTCTGCTCTCCTACAGAGTCCACCCTCGGCCTCCCTGTCCCCCAGGCACGTAGCAGTGGTGGTCCAGGAGAAGAAGAACCTGGTTTCTGAGGTGGCGGGAGAACCTGTGGTGTCCCAGCTAAACCTGTGGCCCTGCTATCTCTGCAGGACCGAATCCTGCCACGCCTGTCGGCCGGGAGCCTGCCACAGGTGTATTTCATAACGTGCAGACACTTATCGAGGGCGTCTCCTCTGGGGCAGCTGGCTCAGACTCATCTTCTTCCCCAGCGTGATTGCATCCATGTCGGGGGGTGGTGGTGGAAATCATCTGCATTTCCACCAGGATGGGAAGGGATATGGGTGGGGTTACACGGGTGTGGTGGGGATGTCCCTGGGATGGGGAACAGGGGTGGGGGGCTGTGTGGTGTCCCCCATCTCCTGGTGTCATGTCATGCCTGGGTGAGCTGAGGATGCAGGTGGCTGCCCACAAGCTTCTTATTTCTCACCAGTGGTTTTAATGGGTATGTTGGGTTTGTGTGGCCAGGTTTTGGTAGAGTGGGGGCTGCAGGGGTGGCTTCTGTGACAAGCTGCCAGAAACTTCCCCTGTGTCTGGCAGAGCCAACACCAGCTAGCTCCAGGACAGACCCCAAGGCTGAGCCCATCAGGAGTTATGGTAATGTCTCTGTGGTAACATGCTTAAGAAGGAAAAAAAGTTATTGCACAGTTGTAATTGCAGCCGGAGAAGAGCGGGGTGAGAACATGTGAGAGGAACAGCTCCGCAGACACCCAGGGCAGTGCAGAAAGAGGGGCAGGAGCTGCTCCAGGCACCAGAGCTGAGATTCCCCTGCAGCCTGTGGGGCAGCCCATGGTGAGGCAGCTGTGCCCCTGCAGCCCATGGAGGGCACAGGGTTGTAGAGATCCACCCACAGCCCATGGTTATCCATGAGGATGCAGAGATCCACCTGCAGCCCCTGGAGGAGCCACACTGGAACAGGGAGATACCCAAGAGAGGGGCTGTGACCCCATGGGAAGCCCTTGCTGGAACAGGGTCCTGGCAGGGACATGCTGATCCATGGAAAGAGGAGCCCATGCTGGGGCAGGTTGCCTGGTAGGACTTGTGACCCTCTGGGGGGCCCACACTGGAGCAGCCTGTCCTTGAAGGACTGACGCCGTGGAGGAGTGACCCACGCTGCAGCAGTCTGGGGAGGACTGTTGCCTGTGGGATGCACTCACGCTGGAGAAGTTCATGGAAAACTGTCTCCCGTGGCAGGGACCCCATGGTGCAGCAGAGGAAGGACTCTGACTCCTCTCCCTGAGCAGTGGCAGGAACATCGTGTTCTGAACTGACCATAAACCCCATTCCTGCCTCCCTGCACTGCTGGGGGAGGAGGTAGAGCTGGAGAGGAGGGAGGGGTGAAGGGAAGGTGTTTTCAAGATTTATTTTACTTCTCATTATCCTGCTCTGATCGTGTTAGTAATAAATTCAGTTAATAACTCTAATTCAAGTCTGTTTTGCCCATAATAGTATTCGCTGAGTGATCTCTCCCAGTCCTTATCTCAACCCATGACCCTTTTGCTGTATTTTCTCTCCCCTGTCCAGCTGTGGAGGAGAGTGAGAGAGAGGCTTTGGTGGGTGCCTGGAATCCAGCCAAGGACAACCTGCTACAATTGGCCTTAATGCAAAAAAAAAAAAAAACGAACCAAACCAAAACAACCAGCCTTCTCCCTCCCTGTGGAGTAGGCTCAGCTGCCTGGGACTGCTCTGTACAGCCTGTGCCACCCCAGAGAGGCTTCACCACCACTGCAGCCTGCCCTGCACCAGAGCAGAATCTACTGGGAGACACACAGCTGCCGCCAGCTTCCCCAGGCACCTGCGACAGGGAGCCATTAGCAGGGTTCGTAATTAATTCTGAAAAATGGTTTTGAACTCATGAAATCCTGGAGGGGCTGTGTTGCTTGGCTGGCATTCGCTGGGACTGTGGGAGAAGCTTGAGAGAAGCCGGGGAGAAGCCTGGTGTTCACATCCAAGCTGCTGCTGGTTGTGTTGGGTGGCAGCTGGCATAGGACACGAGTGGTCAGGTTGGCATGGGAAGGGTGGCTTGGGAGGCTGTGGCACAGGAGAGTGTCACGCTGCAGCAGTTGGGGTCCCTGTGATCAGCTGTGCTGTCTGACATGTCAGGGATCATACCCCATCCAGCCCAAACTGGTGTTGAGAGGGTGTGCTGCCGGGTCGAGCAGTGATAAGAGCAATGGGGAATGGCTTTAAGCTGAAAGATGGTGGATTTGGGTTGGATGTTAGGAGGAAGTTCTTCCCTGTGAGGGTGGTGAGTGCCCTGGCACAGGTTTCCCAGAGAAGCTGTGGCTGCCCCGTCCCTGGCCGTGTCCAAGGCTGGGTTGGACTGGGGCTTGGAGCAACCTGGGCTAGTGGAAGGTGTCCCTGCCCATGACAGGGGGTGGAACTGGATGAGCTTTAAGGTCCCTTCCAACCCAAACCATTCTTAAATTCTGTGTTTCTATGAAATAAACAGTTTTAATCCCAAGTGTTTTACATTATTTGATTAAATCTGTCTGTGCTAGCACAGTGCTTTTTGAGCTACAGCAGGAATGCACTGAGGATGTTTCAAGGGTCTTGGCTGTCACCAGCACTGAGCACCTCCCTCGTGAAGCCAAAGCTTTGTGAGTGACATGGAGCCGGGTTGGAACAGCCTGTTGGGTGGAACAGCCTTGGGTGAGACTGTGGCTGGGGCAGCTTTGCAGATCTGGGCTCACCTGTGGCTGTGGCTGCGAGCTGCTCCTTCTGCGTGGTCCGTGGGGATGTCATTTTGGAGCCACCAGCTTCTGCAGGTGGCCTTGAAGGGTGTCAGCCTCTGCCAAAACACACCCTGGTGTTTGCTAGTGGGCGATCTTGTAGGAATAATCCTGGAGTGGATTTTAAAGGATTCTGTCATCCTGCAGAGAAGTGTGTGCTCCAGTCACTGGCTGGGAGTATGGTGTAGCCTAGGTGCAACCAAGCCAGCCCAAAGCAGTGATGCGCAAATCATGGAATCAGAGAATCATTAAGATTGGCAAATACCTCTAAGATCACCAAATCCAACCATCAATCCAGCACCACCACCATATTCACTACTTAACCGTGTCTTCCGAGTGCCGCATCCACACAGTTTTTTAACACTTCCAAGGATGGGGACTCCAGCACTGCCCTGGGCATCCCATTCCAGTGTCTGACCACTCTTTCAGTGGAAAAATTTTTCCCAATACCCGATCTAAACTTCCCCTGGTGGAGCTTGAGCCTGTTTCCTCTTGTCATGTCACTTGTTACCTGGAAGAGGAGTCTGACACCCACCCGGCTGCACACTCCTGTTGGGGAGTTGTGGAGAACCAGAATGTCCCTCCTGAGCTTCCTTTTCTCCAGGCTAAAATGCTGGTTTGCTTTTGGGTGCTGCATTTCCCTATATCACCCATCCAGATGCAAAACCCCCCGGGCCAGGGGACTCCTGGGCGCCGTGTCCAACTGCAGTGAAGCCAGGGAGGATTTTAATAACATGTCATCAAAAATACCATGTTGTGTGTCTGGGCAAGAGAAGAAAAGGAAGCAGGAAGGGTTGTGGTTGTGCTGTGATTGTCAGCTGGAGGTTAATAACAATGTTTTATGTTTAAGAAGGTGTTTGCTTTACACAGTGAGAGGAGAGACGAGTGTATGCCTGAGCCCATGGGAAGTTTATTCCTTTAAATCAGGGCATATCGTTGATCCAAGGAATGTCTCTTCCCAGCCAGATGATCGCCTTGGAGGTGTCTTTGATTATATTTTCCTTTGGCTCGGGAAGCTGGGCCAGTGATCCTGAAACTTGCAGCAGTAATTTTTGCAGCAGGAGGTTTTACAGCAGAATCTGGAGGCTCGGGGGGTGCTTTGGGAAATTATTTATTTTTCTTGCCACGTGCACGTTTCATCCTTGAGAGTGAGTGGATGAACAAGGTGGAGTTTTCAGGGTCCAGCGGGGTCTCACTGTGACGTCTGTGGTGGCCTCTAAAGGAGGAGGAGACCACAGATGTGGATGAAGAGCTGTGATGTGAGGCAATGATGGTTTTCTCTGACAACCTTTCCCCTTTTGAGATCAGCAGTTTCTCTCACCCTGACAGCAGGTCTGCAATCAAACACACACTTCTGGAAAGTTCCTGGGATGGATGCTGGGTTTTCCATCCCTCCCTGCATCCCTGTTCTGTCCATCCCTGTACCAGCCTGGCAGAGGCAGAGGAGTGTTTTTCCTGCCTTTGCAGGTACTCGGAGCAGCATCAGTCGTGGGCAGGACATCACAACCCTGTGGAGTGCTTGGTTGTCAGCAAAGCCGCAGCATCCCTCCCTGCCAGGATGCTTTTGGTGCCGAGATTCGCCTCAGGGCACTGATCCCCCCCCGCTCCTGGATTTTGGAGCATCTGCAGAGTACACATTGTTTTTCTCAAAATTGATTCTGAGAAAAAACATTTGCTTGGCATTTTTTAATATATATGTTTTCGTCACATGGAGTGAAAGATTCATTTATCCACTGCAGTCACTTTGAAGCTTCTCCCCTGGTTTTGTGCTTGCTTTATTTTTTTAAAATGAACAGAAATGAGGCTTCTGCACTCAGACTGGCTGTCACTCACTATTCCTCCGGAAGCTTTTTTAACCCAGGGACTAATTTCAACCAAATTTGACAGAGGAGGGCACATCTTAGAGAAAAGAACTCACAGTCTATAAGAAAGAGGGTGGAAAATGGAAATACAAATTTCTTCTTGGCTGCAAGGAGAGGCTGCATCAGTCATGAGCTTAAATAATATCTTTCTGGGTGCGAGCAGGTCGGTTAATTCATAACTACATTACCTCAGTAATTCACTTCATTTTATTTAAGGAAATAACCCAAATCATTTTGAACATGGGGAAGGAGGAGCTGGCTGTAGGGATGCTGCCAGGGAGGATGTGTTGGGATGATGTTAGATAACTTCTAAAGGTCCCTCTGCACCCAAACCTATTCTATTTTGTTCTGTTCTGTTCTGTTCTGTCCTGTCCTGTCCTATTCTGTCCTATCCTGTCCTATCCTGTCCTGTCCTGTCCTGTCCTGTCCTATCCTATCCTATCCTATCATATCCTATCCTATCCTATCCTATCCTATCCTATCCTATCCTATCCTATCCTATCCTATTCTGCCACACTTGTCCCTAGATTTTGTGCTTGTGTGTGACCACAGAGCTTGCAGTGATAAGCTGGTGGCTGATTTCTTTCCAGAATTTCCTGCCTGTATTAGTGTCCTGCACTTCAGAAGGGTTTTCCAGCCTTGATCTTAGCCTTGCCACATACCTGCTGGGATGGATAATCAGGTATTATACTGTGACTGCTCCTGATAGTGATGTTCCATGTGTTATCACCTGGAAGCTTGCACAGAGTCTTTGCATGCTGAGATGTGGGTAAAATCTGTCCCCAAAAGCTTGGCCAGAGTCTTCCCAGGCTTGGTGCAGTTTCCTGTTGAGACTGAGGTCGTGGCTGGCAGCATCACCTGGAGAAGATGAGGCAGCACTGCAGTGGCTTTTCAGCATCAGCCGTGGTCCGTGAACTTGCCTGGAGCTGGAGCTGCTGTTAAAAGTGATTAGTGAGCCTCCAGTTCCCAAAGGAGCAGGGGATGATGCTCTGCCCCCTTCTGCTCTTGTTCCCATTACAGCTGCAGCAGAAGGTTGCCTTTTCTGTCCCTTCCCCTTCTGCTGTCACTATATGCACTTTGATTTTTTTTTTTTTTTACACCGGGGATTCTCTTCCTTTTTTGTCAGCTCGGAGAATGATATTCCTTACGCTCTTCTCTATTTAGGGCTGTGGGGGAGGAAGTGACTCAGCCTTTCCCCCCGCTCTGATTTGCACAGTCATCCCTTGCTGGCTTTGCCAAGTTTTTCCTTGAGCATCTCCAGTTACGCTCGCTTCATTCAGCAGGATTATTCCCACCTCCTCGCCACACCTTCCGGCAGGGAAGGGCACAGGGGGGAAGGAAGAGCCCCCGGCAGGATCTTTCCCTGTGCCAGGAGGAGAGTGAAGCAGCGAGCAGGACGTGCTGCCAGACCTGTGGCAGCTCCTGTCTGCTCCTCACCCATATGGACATCTGTGGAGGAAGGGCCAGCCAAATTTTTGAGGGCTGGCCTGGTCATACTATAAAAAAATGACGGCATACGATGTCATGGGCTCTCCCAGGAGGGGAGGTGACTGGGACCCTGCTGCTGGCCCTGCTGGGGAATGCCCTGCTCGCCAGGGTGGTGGTGGGAGAGGTGGGCGTGGGTGATGGATGGATGGTGATGCCGGCTCCCTGCAGGACTGCTGCCAGCTTGCCTTTCATGGCAGGGCTGAAACGGCTGCTGAATACCAGGCAGGACACGCTGCCTGCTCTCCACAGGGCTATCAGACACTGCTGCTCAGCAAGGAAGCCAATAAATCGTCTGCCACTCTAAGTGATACCAGGCATTTGGTGTCCCACGTTCTGTACAAAAAACAACCGCATTAATTTCGGCTTAATTATTCTCCAACCCTGGAAGCCAGCACAGCTCTGCTTCTCGATAAAGGGGGGAAGGATAAATAAAAACAATATGAAGCTCCTGAGTCCTCCAGAATCTTCCCTCTCCCCTCCGAAATCCAGATACTCAAACCCTGAAAGCAGTTGTGATCTGCTGAAGGAATTCTAATGTGCGCCGCTTACTCCTTTGCTTTATAAAGTTGTTGGAGAAGGAGTTATCTTTGTCTCAACTTATTCCCCTCTCAAATTTTATGTTCTCTCAGATTTTCACTTTCAAGAGTAATTGTATGTGATGGGATCCTTGCTGAGGATGGATGGGATCCAACAGCACCAGGATTGGAGCTATTGATACGAACTTTCACCATGACCCTGCTGTGCCACAGACTTGGGGAGAACTGGAAAAAAAACAAGGCCTTTTGGCATGGAGGGTGGTGTTCTCATGCCACAGGATGCCAGCAGTGCTTTTAATAGTTTGCTAGGACTAAACCAAGCTTCTCCTTGTCTGCAGCACCTCTTGGTGCTTGCCAAGTATAGGGGCTACCTGTGAGTCCTCATGTTGAACAGCCTAATGCTGGCATTAAAGGTATCGTGTTGAGTGCCCCAAAACAGGGCCTTGACTAGCCCAAAATCCTGGGGGTAATGAGCACAGAGCCCAGGACCCAGAAGTTACGTTTGATCTCTGTTGGGACAGAGATCTGTTGAATCAGCCTTGTCTTGTTCAACAGATGTTTGTGGAGAAGGTTTAGTAGTTTTGCAGGAAGCTGGTATGAGTGCCTGGGAACACCACTTTGTCTGCTCTGTCCAGTTCTGGCTGTTGTGAGACAATACAGGTGTTAAAATCAAGTTTTATGCTTTAAACTTGAGTCCTGATAAGGTGATGGTTGATGTGAAAAAATATGAAACTGGGGAGTTGTGGAAGTTTAGCAGCCAAGATGAATATTTGTGTGGAGGTGAAGGGTGTGCTGGGAAACATGAAGTTGGTCATCACCTGGAAATGCTTCAGTAACCCAGCTTGGATTTGACTTGCTTGTGTTCATCTTTTCTCTTTTTTAAGAAATCCAGCCACATCATGAACCTGTCCTTGGAGCATCCAACACTCTGCTCAGGCTGTATTACCTCCCTTCTGAGCATCTCTGTCTATTGATTAAAGCATTAGGGGGAATGTCAGCTTGGAAGCCAGGGGTTTGATTAGCCAATTATTTTAACAAAAAAAGCAGTGAACTTTGATTAAAAATACATGGGGAACTGTGATCACTGTTTTTGGTGTGCTGGAAGGGAGGTCAGAGCACATAACGAAATGGGAGCATTGGTCAGGAAGCTAATGAGGGCAGTTTGGAGGCTGAAGGTCAATGTCATGCATGGCATCTTCTACGTGACCTAGGAATTTGTAAAAACATTTGTGTGCGTTTAATGGAGGCTCCTGGTTTTTGGCTGCTGAACTGTAAGAGTGCAGGAACTTCATGGTTGCATGAAGTACGCAGAGGACAGTTGAGACTGTAGGATGCTCTGGTTGTGTGAGGATTGGGTTTAACTGGGGTCAGTCAGTCAGTGGAGTACTTAAATCCTGAAGGACTTCATGTATGCAGAGAATCATACAATCCTGGAATGGTTTGGGTTAGAAGGGGCCTTAATATCATCCAGTGCCACCCACTGCCATGGGCAGGGACACCTTCCACTATCCCAGGTTGCTCCAAGTCCTGTCCCACCTGGCCTTGGACACTTCCAGGGATGGGGCAGCCACAGCTTCCGTCGGCAACCTGTGCCAGGGCCTCACCACCCTCACAGCCAAGAATTCCTTCCCAATATCTCATCTAACCCTGCCCTCTGGCACTGGGAAGCCATTCCCCCTTGTCCTGTCCCTCCATCCCTTGCCCCAAGTCCCTCTCCAGCTCTCCTGGAGCCCCTTTAGGCACTGGCAGGGGCTCTGAGGTCTCCCTGGAGCCTTCTCTTCTGCAGGTGAACAGCCCCAGCTCTCCCAGCCTGGCTCCAGAGCAGAGGGGCTCCAGCCCTGGGAGCACCTCCGTGGCCTCCTCTGGACTGGCTCCAGCAGCTCCACGTCCTTCTTGTTTTGGGGACTCCAGGCCTGGAGCAGCTCTGCAGGTGGGGTCTCACCTGAGCAGGGCAGAGGTTGGATACTCCGCAGTTGGTTGGCGGAAAGATCTTGCTGGTATCAACACAGCTGTGTGGACTGCAAGCAGGAGGCTTCACAAGACCATCTCCTGCTGTTTGTTGTTGTTTGGGTTGTTCTG
The DNA here is from genome assembly GCA_018881555.1 of Amblyornis subalaris. NCBI lineage: Eukaryota > Metazoa > Chordata > Aves > Passeriformes > Ptilonorhynchidae > Amblyornis > Amblyornis subalaris. The sequence continues at coordinate 178,938 of JACAXG010000279.1, read as the reverse complement.
AGGATCTGTTGCGCGTTGTAGGGGCAGGTGAGAGTATTGGTGAGGTGTTCAGCAAGAAGCAGCTTAGCAAACGGTGTGGAGGCTCCAGTAAAGGGAGTGTCTGCCGCCTCTGTTGAGAAAAGCAAGAGTCTTTTGAAAGGTGGGGGTTTGATCCAAATCGGTGCCAGGAGGGAGAGCCTAAAGCCCAAGGAGCAGTTGATTACTGGTTTCTGTGTTCTGGACTGGAGGTTGGGCCCCAGTATTGGGTGGCCAAGTCAGAGACAGGCAGATGATGGCACACGTGGGGAGGCAGAGCCAAGAGCAGGTTAGGGCGGTGAGCACGCCGTCCTCTTTGGTCTGCCCTTCCTGTTTGCTTGTTCGGGGATCAAACGCCTGGATGTGATCTCAGTCCAGCCCCCACTCTGCGGCTGCAGCCAGGACTCTTTCAAGTCCTTGAGCCCCGAGGCTGCCAGGATAGGCAGAGCTAATGGCAAGCCATCCCGGAAGGAGGAGATGGGCAATAAAAAGCTTCTGGCTCCCTTTATATGGGGAAAAGTGCATACGTACCCTGTTCAGCACTGGCTGCGTGGGACCATCCTCTGCCTCCTGGAGCAGGCAGCTTTGCTGGCTGTGATTGTTGCATACTGGAATTTCGTGTCAGCCTGTTTCCTCTCCTAGAGGCCAGACGCCTGACCACTTGCTGTGTGAAGAAGTTTCTTTTGGTTTTGATTAAGCTGGAATTAAGACTTTGTGGCTTTGTCCTGGAAGCCTGAGCTAAGGGAAGGTCTCCCTAGGTAAGATCCTGGAGTTACTCTGGGTTGAAGTAAGCTCTGGAGTCCTCTGGTCCAGCCCTCTGCTCAGTGCAGAGTCAGCTACTACATCCAACCTGCCTGCTCAGGGCCTCCTCCAGCTGAGTCCTGGTGTTGTTTCCAAGCTGCACATCCGGCTCTCACACTCAAGTCACATGTTGGCTGCTGAACCATGGCTCAAAGCGAAGGAATTTTCCAGTATCCCGTCAGTTTCCCACTGATCCTCAGACCCGGAGCTGAGCAGCCGCAGCGGTTTGCCGCTGGGGAAGGCTTTCTGCTCCCGGTGTTTCCCGTGCCCCTGGCATTCCGCTGCCGGGTGTCTGGTCTCCTGAGGGATGTCAGTGCTTCCCGGCCGGGCGGCAGCGCCTGTGTGCCTGTGTGTGCTGGGGAGGCTTATCGCCAACTGACCTAATTATTGTAATCTCGCGCTTCCCTAGATAGTGCAGGTTTCCTTGGCTCTCGAGAGGCTTCCCGGGTTTTTCCAAGCTGTTGTTTGATTTATTGTCTGCCTTTTAATAATATTGTTCTTTCGCTCAGGCTAGGTGAAGAAGCAGGGTTGTAGCCAGAGAGAGTGTAATACTTGTGAACTGCCTTTCTGCTCCGATGGCCGTCCTGCTGGGTTTGGTGGTCCCAGCCTGCCAGACTTTCCGGGCAGCCCCCCTGGAGGGATTTCCTGCTCTTCATCACAGCTCCCTCTTCTTCGCCCTGCCCTGATTGTACATGTGCATTCCCTTTACTGCAGAAATCCTCTGACTGCTGAAGTTAATGGGTGAAAATTGTGCAATGCCACTTTCTGCCCAGCGCTTGGATGCAGGATTGTTGCCTATCCCATTTTTTTTTAGTTGCCTCTTCCATTTTATTTGTTACCTATCCCATTTTTTTTTTCTTTTCTATCCCTTCTTTTATGTTGCCTATCCCGTTTTTATGTCCCTTCTTCCATTTTATTGTTGTTGTTCACCATCTCATTTGTGGTGTTGTTCCCAATCCCTTTTTTTTTTTTTTTTTGTCCCTGTCAGGATTTTTTATTCCCTATCCCATTTTTTCTTCCTTCGGCCCTCCCTGCTGTGGTTTCTCCATTCTCTACCTGCCCCTTCTCCTGTTTATAGTGTTTATTTGGCTACCTGTGCCCTGTAGAAGTGTCAAATTCTTTTTTTTTTCAGCAAGACGAGGATTTGCAGCATCTTAACAGGATTTAACATGTACTTCAGCATTAAAAAAATATAGCCGAGGAGAGGAAAAAAAAAAAACCAAAACCAAAATCCAACCCAACAACAAAACATTGCAACCTGGAGTGAATTTCCTCCATTCATACACTTAATTTTCTTGCTGAAAGCTGTAGCTGGGGTTTATCCTTGTGGTGTCTGAGAGCTCCACGGTCCCCGTCGGGCAGAGAATAACCCACGTAACGCGGTGCCTCCTTGCAGGAGCAGAGCTTACTGCTAAGCTTCCCGGTTAAACCACCTGATGGGATCAGCAGAGGTTAGCAGCACCGCAGGGGCCCGGTGGCAGAGGGCTTGGAAAACAACAAGTCAGCAGCACTGCCCTGAAAACCTGTTTTGTTTGGGGTTTTTTATCCCTCCGCTCTGCACGAGATCCAGTTTGGCCTGAAAGGGAGTGGGAGAGGATGGAGCGGGCATCACACAAGGCTTCATTTGTGTGGGGTTTCTGCAGCCCTGGGTGTTATGTTGTGCGGTGCCTGATAGGCTCTGGAGAGTAAATATTTTCTCCTGGGGCAGAGCAGCCTGTGGAGGAGCTGGGAGCAAGCCAAAGCAGAGGCAGTGCTGGAAGGATAAAGCCTGAAAGGGCTGGCACTGGGGTTGTGCCTGGTGTTGCACCTTGCCTGCAGATTTGGGGCTGCAGCAGTGCCCCTTCCTTATGGAGGAGTGTGGCTTCCCATTTTCCTTATTTCCCTCTTCTTTAGGAAAGAAAGATACCTTCCTGAGCTTCCTAAGACTTTCTAACATAGAAATCAATGACAGTAAGACTTTAAAGTAAATCTTCTTTCCTGAAGCACTGCTGCATCCTTCGAATGGGTGCCCCAGGTTATCCTCAGATACTGTGAATACTCCTCAGTATGAGGGGAGTAAATACTGTGAATACTCCTCAACAAGTAATTAATGCTGACTGTGTTTTTTTTCCTAATTAGCCCAGAGAAAAGTCATGGTGCTAAGGATGGTTGTGGGGGATAAGAGTGTTTTTAGCTGGGTTCAGTGAGAATAGATATTTTTATTTTGTCAAAACAGGAAACAAAATAATGTCAAGTCCCATTTCAATCCAAAGTGAAATCTGTCTTAAATTATTTTGCACTATAATGGAGAGCTGTGGAAATTCAGTGTACATCATGGTGAAATAAAAGCAAAATTCCTTCGTTTAAAAATACCAAACCCTAAAAAAAAGTGAAACAATTTTTTCAGTGTTTTCTTCCCAGTGGTTTGGCTGCAGTGACTTGACCAAAACTGTTTAAAATTCGCTGAGCCAAATCTGGGCTGCTGGCAAAGTGGTTTTTAAAATTATTATTGTTATTATGTGATGGGTTCAGCCTTTTGCTTCTGCAAGGGTGAATTCTGGTGACTGTGACAGAGAAAAAACGTGACCCATGTCCCACACTGGAGGAGGTGCCAAGTGTCATCTCTGGTTCCTGGTGCTGGAAGACCTTTGGATGTCATGGACATGTGGGAATGCTCACCATCAGGGTGTTCCTGTGGATTGGGGTCCTTAGCAGGCCCTGGCACAGGTTTCCCAGAGAGTTGGTGGCTGCCCCATCCCTGGAAGTGTCCAAGGCCGGGTTGGACAGGGCTTAGAGCAAGCTGGGATAGTGGAATGTGTCCCTGCCCATGGCAGGGGTGGGACTGGATGGTTTTAAAAGTCCCATCCTACCCAAACCATCCCATGGTTCTCTAGCAGCAGAGGGAGGAACCTGCCCCAAGTCACAGAGTTGTGTGTTTATCTTGCCATTCTTTTTGTCTTCCTCTGAACCCTCCAAGTCGTGTACTGACTCAGAGCTAGGCGCAAGGTTTATTTTCTTTATCACTCATATTGTATAATTTATTGTGGAAGTGCCTTTTCTAGTCCCTTGTTAACTCTCCTACTGAATTGATGGGTCATAAAGACCCCTCAGTTGGGCATCCCTGCCCTGTGCAGTCATCCAGGAGCTGGGAATGGTGGGGCTCCACCTGCAAGACCATTTGATGTGAGATACTATCTGTGTATATAGGGCTATACAGTCTCTTGATTAATCAAATCCTCCCTTGCCTCTTGTCTTTCCTTTTTTTTTCTTTCTTTTTTTTTTTTTTTTTGCAAAGCAGTATAGTTTGGGCTCTCTATTTGCATCGCTGAAGTCAAAGATACATGAATAGCAGGCATCCTGCTACGATGTTTCTGCTGAAACTGCTGGTGCTGCTCCCCTTTGCTGCACCTACAGCCCTCTCCCCACGATCCCATTGCACTGCTGCATCCTTTGGGTGGGTATTCCAAGTTATCCTCAGATGCTGTGAATACTCCTCAGCATCAGGGGAGTAAATACTGTGAGTACTCCTCACCAAATAATTAATGCTAACTCTATTTTTTCTTAATCAGCCTGTAGAGAAATCATGGTGCTAAGGATAGTTGTGAGGGATAAGAGTGTTTTTAGCTGGGTGCAGAATATTGGAATAGATATTTTTATTTTGTTGAAACAGGAAACAGAATAATATCAAGTCCCATTTCAAACCAAAGTGAAATCTGTCTTAAATTGTTTTACACTATAATGAAGAGCTGTGGAAATTCAGTGTACATCACTGTGAAATAAAAGAACAGGGTTTGTGTTTTACCAGAGAGGAAAGCGAGGCAGGATGGAGGAGCTGGCCATACACCCCAGTGTGCAGTGCATGGCACATTTAGGTCCATGATGGATGCAACAGCTGGACACAAGGAGCAGCTCAGGGATCTTTTGGAACAAATTTGAGCAGCAGCAGCATTGGGACTCAACAGGGCGTTCTTGCAGTACCTGAAGGGAGCCTACAGGAAAGATGGAGAGAGGCTCTTGGGGTGACAGGATGCAGAGGGATGGCTTCAAACTGACAGAGAGTAGATTTAGATTAGATATTGGCAAAAAATTAGGTGGTGAGGCACTGGCACAGGTTCCTCAGGGAATTTTTGGCTGCCCCGTCCCTGGAAGTGCCCAAAGCCAGGTGGGACAGGGCTTGGAACAACCTGGGATAGTGGAAGGGGTCCCTGCCCATGGTAGGGGGTGGGACTGGAGGATCCCTCCCAACCCAAACTGTTCTGTGATTCTGTGATCTGACACCTGGGGTTAGCAGAAGGGGCTGGTGTCAAGGACACTGACAGCAGGGAAGATCAGAGCACAGGGTTGGTGGATCCCAAAGCTGTCTTAATCAGGGACAGCCCCGACAGTCCTTGCTGCTGCTGGAGGTAAATAGACACTCCCCAAGCTCGTGTTCATTTCGCAACAGATTACTTGTCATGTCCTGGAAGTACCTGTCTCTCCGTTTGCTTTGTAATAACAAACACCTCCCTGTCCTGCTCTTGCCTGCCCGGGCTCAGCTGAGTCAAGCTGCTTCATTTTCCTGTTATTAATCAAACCCAGTGGTCCCCTGGGTGATAAATGCAGCTGTGCAAGTGCTTGCAGCATCTTTACACCCTGGGGTTTGCCAGGCTGTTCTTCCCATCCCCATTGCTAGCTTTTTGTCACCCCTTACTCACTGCGATTTAGGGGGGAATAACCACAGGTGGAGCGGGGCTGCCCAGGAAGGGATTTTTCAGAGATGTGTGGCAGCATTGCTGGTGCAGAGCACCCAACAGAGTGATAGTCTGGGAGTGATTGCGAAAAAATGCACTTCAAGTCTCAGAAAGGAGGCTGGTGGCTGGCCAGTAGCTCCCGAAAATTCCTGTCTGGGGAGGTGCTTGGTATTTTTGGGCTGGTTCCCTAAGGCAGGCATTTTCCTGGTGAATTGGTTCAAGCTGTTGCGTGAGCTGCTGGAAGGAGCTAAAAGCCGGGGATAAATTTGAGAGAAGGGTTAAGCTTGTGGGCTTGGTTCATGCTGCTTGTACAAAGTAGAGCTTGGGGAGGATCTGAATCCTCCCCCATCTAAGACTGGGCATTCCTGCTGCTGGGACTTCAGTCGGTGTGATGGATTCACAGAGAGCTGGAACCCATCCCTGCCACAGAGCAGCATCCCTGGGCTCAGGGAGACTTTGTGGTGCCTGTGCTGCATCATGTCGCTTGCTGGGGCAGCTCTTGGGAGCCCAGTGCAAAACCTGGGTTCATCTGAGCATCACATTTGTTCTCCTGATTGCAATGGGGAATTATGTGGGAGAATGTGGCATGAGATCCTGGTAGGCTGAAAAGTGGATTTAGGGTCTGCAAGGGCATCTAGGAAGAAATTCTTTAATGAAGAAATTCTTGGCTGTGAGGGTGGTGAGGCCCTGGCACAGGCTGCCCAGAGAAGCTGTGGCTGCCGCATCCCTGGCAGTGTCCAAGGCCAGGTTGGATGTGGCTCAGAGCAAGCTGGGATAGTGGAAGGTGTCCCTGCCCATGGCAGGCGGTAGAATGGGATGGGCTTTAAGGTCCCTTCCAACCCAAACCATTCTGTGATTCTGTGATCTTCTCAAGCTGTGAGGGCTGTCTTAGATGATGCTCTTGGCACACAGCAGTCGCAGGGATCTGAGTTTAATTCGGATAGTCCCTCTGATTGAAGTGAGAGGCACTTTTCCATAATGCAATCACTTTGCTGGATGGAAACTACAGTCCTGACCACATCCAGTCCATGCCACCGGGAGCAGGCGCTAAGGAGGACACAGTGTCCAGCCCAGGTGAAGGGAAAGCTTGGGTGACTGACTCAGTCTGGGATCAAAAACTACGAGAGAGTCAGATGTGCTGCTGGGGTGTGTGTCAGGCTGTGTCCTTCTCTCCTAAGCAGAAGATTCTAGAAGTTGGGTGGAACATGGGGGATGCTGACTGTGGCCACCTCTGTCATGGTGAACCTGCTCATTTGGTGTTGAACACTGATCCCACAGGATTCCCTGTCCTCTTGTGCTTCTCCAGGCCTTTTGTTTGGTTCCCTGACTATTAATTTTTATTGTTATTGTAACCAGAAGCAATATGATGAAACATTTACTTTTCCTTCTGCATGTACAGAATTGCCACTTTCCCCAAATCTTGTTCTTTTCCACTGGAATATTTAGAGTATCTCATCTCATGGCTGCTGCCAGTATGGAAACTGATAAGGTCAATGACTGATGGTCCCTGGGTGGCTGTGATGTAAAAGCCAATCTGCTGCTTCTTTTATAACTTAAACATTTGAATGCAGTGAGTAGTGGGGGTCCAGGATCCAGAGGCAGGTTTGGGAAATTTTATTTGTTTGTGGGTGTTGTTGAGTGGGATTTTTTGGGATTTTGGTTTTTTTAGAACTGAAGGTAATTAAAGATTCAAAAAATCTCTGAATATACTCATTGCGCATAGAGTTTTTCAGCTGAGTTTAACTAGCTCAGAGAGGACATGGTAAGTTATTTTCCACTTTGCTCTGCAACATGGCACAGGTTTACTGGATGATTTCTCTTTTCAGTTCCAGTTGAGCAGCTCATGTTAGGCAGAATGAGCAGAGATCTCTGTGAGTGAGCCAGCCTTGGGTCGGAGGGAATTGTCTCTCCTTCAAATGTCCTTCCTTGGCTCATGTAACCCCATCCCAACCAGCACCATGCCCAAGGCCGGGAAAGATTGTTCCCTTTGGTTGTAGCAGCAGGAACCCAGGGAAGATTGGCTTTTGATGGTTCAGAGCATGGCTGATGATGCAAAAAGCATCTTGCTTCCTCATTCCTATTTCATCTTTCAGAAATGTTAAATTTGGGATGTGCCTGAGGCTCTCCTATCCCTATCCTTGTTGCACAGAGCAGCTTCATTTTCAAAAAGGGGAAAGTCAGGATGAAGGGAAGCAATTGGTGAGGGTGGAGGGGAGAATCCGTGAGGGAACCATTGAGGTTTAACAAGGACAAGTGCTGGAGCTGCACCTGGGGCAGAGCAACCTCTGGGATCAGTCCAGGCTGGGGATGAGCAGACGGAGCAGCCCTGGGAGAAGGACCTGGGGGTGCTGCTGGGTGAGAGCTGGACCTGCCCCGGCCCTGAACCCCCCGTGCCCTGGGCTGATCCCCCAGCGTGGGCAGCAGGAAAGGGGGGACTCTGCCCCTCTGCCCCGCTCAGGTGAGACCCCACCTGCAGAGCTGCTCCAGCCCTGGGGAACAACAGCAGAAGGAGGTGGAGCTGCTGGAGCCAGTCCAGAGGAGGCCACGGAGATGCTGCCAGGGCTGGAGCCCCTCTGCTCTGGAGCCAGGCTGGGAGAGATGAGGCTGTTCACCTGCAGAAGAGAAGGCTCCAGGGAGACCTGAGAGGCCCTGCCAGTGCCTAAAGGGGCTCCAGGAGAGCTGGAGAGGGACTTGGGACAAGGGATGGAGGGACAGTACAAGGGGGAATGGCTTTCCAGTGCCAGAGGGCAGGGTTAGATGGGATACTGGGAAGGAATTCCTGGCTGTGAGGGTGGTGAGGCCCTGGCACAGGTTGCCCAGGGAAGCTGTGGCTGCCCCATCCCTGGAAGTGTCCAAGGCCAGGTTGGGTGGGGCTTGGAGAAACCTGGCCTAGTGGGAGGTGCCTTGTTCATGGCAAGGGGTTGGACTAGGTGACCTTTAAAGGTTTGTTCCAACCCAAACCATCCTGTGATCCTGTGATTCCCAGAGGAGAGGACCAGCTGGCTCCTCCTAGCATAAAATCCACCCGGAGTGGCAGCTCCAGCATTTTGGCTGGTGGCCAAGGTGTGTCCTCTGAATGCTGCTACAAGCTGGTGTAGGGGCACAGGAATGCTTTTTGCCAGTGAACCACGGGCATGATTTAATAGGGATTAAGCAGCCTCCACGCCTGCCCCGCTGCTGACTGGGGTGCGCTGCTCCCGCCCAGTCCCTCCTCTCGGCAGCCACCACCAGGGTGGATTACTTCAGCAGGTTGACATCTCAGCTTAGAGTTGGATGTGTCTTTTAGGATTACAGAGCTTTTCACAGCCCAAGTGCCCATTATATTGCCTGGGTGCCCGGAAAGAAAAGATTTCCTTCCTGATAATGCTTTCCCTTCGGTTATTTGCAAAGGGCGATGTGCGGCGGCCGGGATGGGTGCGCGAGCGGCAGCGTATGGATCAGCTCGTGGTTGTGATGCTTTTATTTGGGATGTGGGCTGTGCTTTCTGCCTGCAGAGCGCTGCCTGCACAGAGCATTTTGCACCCTGCCTGTGGCTTCATGGGATCGTGGCTCATCCCCAGGGATGCTGGGAGAGCTGGGTAAAAATCAGGTGTTGGTTGCCTGAGGATTGCGACCTGCCAGAGAGGCATGCACATGTGCATGGGGTATGTGTGCAAGCTCATCTGGCAGGAGAACATCCTTGGTTCCTGTTTTCTAGTATGATCCCTGCAGCCATCACGTCCTGCCCAGCCTGGTGGAGCGATGCCATGTGCTCACTGAGGAGAAACAGTGCAGCTCCGAAGAGGAGAGCGTCTGTGAAATGCTGTTTCATCAGATATTCATAATAACTGTTCAATATCTTTACCTGGCAACATTTTCCTTGTAAAGGTGAAAAATAACAAGGATAGGGTGAAGCGTGGGCTCTTGTTCCTTTAGCTTATGGTAAAAGCAGGGGAATGTGGAAATGGATTATGTCTGGCTGAAGTCACAGTTTGTAGCATGAACCAGTGTAAAATGGGTTATAAAACTCAGGCTGTTCACAATTCAGGGGTTGGTGGTTGGAGGCTTTTTATGACCTGTTTCGGATTTTATGTCTAGAAATGCTGGTGCATTTGCATGTATTGAATTTATATAAAAATCTGTGAGCGTTCCTTGCTGTTGTATTGAATTTATATAAAAATCTGTCAGCATTCCTTGCTGTTGTTGCTGCAGCCAGAGTGATGCTCCAGCAGTCTCCTTGCCCTGACATCCCACCTTAGGGTAAGCCCATAAACACACCTCCACTCACCTGATGTTCAGACAGGGGTTTTCTTAGTTGTATGCTAATTTTTCCTTTCTTTTTTGTGATAATATCCATCATGGGCTGAAGGTGACGTCTTCCCCTCAGGCAAGGAAGCCCATCTGGTGGAAAACCACTCCAACCTCACGCACAGATTTGACACACTAAAAGACTTTCTGTTTCTAAAGGTGACGTGGCTTTGGTTTTGTTTAAAAGGAAGAAAAGAAAAAGATCCACTTCCCAACCACAGAGACTTGGTTATTGCAGGGAAGCAAGCTACATAATAAATTATTGTCTGAGTGAGAATGAGGGGTTTCTGGCTTTCTGGTTATTCCTCTCCCTTCCTTGCTGGATCACTGTGTCAAGCTGGCTGTTTTGGGTTGGATTCTGCAGCCCTTGTCTGTCCCTCTCTTTTTTCTCCCCATTTGTTTCTGTGTTTGTTTTAACGGCTCCGTTTCAATGTGCTGTAGTGTTTCAATGCCTGCTGTCTCCATGCCAGGCTCATGAGTGGCACTGCAACGTGGCAGCTGTTGGGCTCCTGTCCTGTCACTGGGGCTTTTCTGCATCACCAGCTACCAGAAACCAGACCTGAGACTGGAGGGATGATGAAATATGTCAAATGCTCAGCCAGCTATGGATGCATCAGTATCTGAAAAGCTGAAGGCTGGCTCCAGCAGCAGACACTTGATGTGGTTTTCAAAGGTGTTTACATTTTAATTAGAAAAGGGTCAGATCCAGGATGTAATAATTTACATTTCTGCACTTGATGTTTTGGCGTCTGGAAAGGTAGCGGTTTTGGAGCAGCAGATCCAAAAAAGACACTGCTTTATGGAGATGCAGCAGTACCTGGGTACAGGGAGTCATGGTTCATCTCTATTGCTTTTATTTTCCATAGTAACTGTTCCTGCAGGCGGCTGGGTACGAGAGCTGCCTGCCAGCAATGAAGACAAACTGCTCATCTCTTTCTCTGAGATGCTCTCAGCGCTTGAGAAAGACATGTTGCTAATTACTTGTTGGTGGAAATGGGCTGGATGAGGAGAGAGAAAATATTGCTGCAGAAGGAGCTCATTAAAAGGAGATGCTGGGAATCGAGCCGTGCTGATGGGCAGGAGTTCCAGCCCCAAACACAGGCAAAGGTCTTTGTGCCTGTGCTGCTGTCAGAGTGTGAGCGGGTGGATGGCTGTTTGCAGAGTCAAGGCACACAGAGGGTTTCATCTGACCTGAAGGTGCAGATAAGAAGCAGGAGGGTTGTCCTGCCCTATCTGGTCTGCTCTGGTCGGTGTGGTCAAAGCATCTCTCGTGTCTGGGGCTGCAGGGACTTCCTCCCTCTGTGTGTGCTTCAGCAGCAGCTTTAGGAAGCCTGGCTTGGAGTATCAGTGGACAGGAAATGTGAGGGAGGTGGTGATGGAGGGTTTGACCATGTGCTGTTCCTCCCTGCCCAGCCCCACAGAGGCACTGAGCAGAAGAGGGTATCACCTCACCCTGCATCTCCATCTCCACCGGGACAAGGTGATGTCCAACATCGCTGTAGGGTGCAGAGAACAATGGGGTGAGGTTTGGAACTCGGACAAGAGACATGAAAGTTGGTGTTGGTTACTCGTGAGACAGGATGTGATGTCTGGGACTGGGCCGGGGCCTCTCCCTGTGTCTCACTGGGGGTCAGTTTGGTTTGGTTTTCCCATCATCCCATTCAGGCATGGATAATGAATAAATAAATCTGGGCTGCTGAGCTGTTCCCTGGTTCATGTCCCGGGTGTCTCAGAGCAGAAGGGACCTGCTGGATCACAGTTTATCATGAGTTCCAAGGGAGAACAAACACGAGAGGGGTGCTGGATGTCCTGTCAAAGAACACTCTGGAAGCAGGTGGCTGCATTGGTACGTGAAGAATTTGCACTGCAGCTGCCTTTTATAGGCAGCATCTCTTGTTCCTAGAAAACCCTGGGATGATAAATCCCATGTGGCAAGACAAAGGCTTTCAGGGATCTGTCAGGATAGCTCTGCAGCCCGTCACAGGCTGTCTCTGCAGCAGCTGGCCCGTGATGGCATTTCTGAGGAATAAATTTGCCATAGATAAAGGCTGTTCTGCATTCTCCTCCTTCACTTTGGAGTCACAGAGGAATGGAGGATTGGCCTGGGATTTTTTCAGTGTTTAACTGGACATGGATTTTCCAATTAAATGCCTTAAGTCAGTCATTTAAGCCTGTATCTAAACAGCTGAGGCCACGCTGTTGGTAAGATGGGCTGGGCACTTGCCCTTTGTTGGGATTTGGTGGTGGTCAGACCTTTTTACAAATTGACATTCCATACATGTGGGAAGAACCCTGATGCATGAAGTAGTTCTGCCTGAACTCTGCATTTTAGAGTTCTTTCCCAGTGACCTCACCTAGGTGTTGGCATCAGGCATTAGCTCCTGGCTGTGTGGTTGTCGGGTGAGTCTGCTTCCAGCTTTCACCATTTGGGTGTGTTTGACAGTGTGAGTGTTCCTGTTTCCCTTATCTTTGAATGCCACAACCTTCAAAGAGACTCATCATGTGTGCAAAAACATTCTAGCATCTGTCCCATGGAAGCAAAACACTGGGAAAAGCAATCCCTTTATTTTGCTTCCTTTGCTGATGTTCAGCAAGGTTGGCCCTTGCATAGGAGCAAGGTGTGCTGTTGTTGTCCTAATAATAAGCCAGTCCAGGTTTGTCTGGATGAATTGGAGCAAGAACTGACTTACCTGAGTCACACCAACCCCCTGCAGCTCCAGGCTGGGGCAGAGGGGCTGGAAAGCTGGGAAAGGCCCTGGGGTGCTGGTGCCAGCAGCTGGACATGAGCCAAGGGGTGCCCAGGTGGGCAGGAGGCCAATGGCCCCTGGTCTGTCCCAGCCATGGGGTGGACACAGCCCCAGGACAGTGCCCGTGCCCTGTGCTGGCCCTGCTGAGGCACCTCCAGTGCTGGGGACAGCTCTGGGACCCTCAGGACAAGAGAGACACTGAGGGGCTGGAGCATGTCCAGGGCAGGGAACGGAGCTGGGGAAGGGGCTGGAGCACCAGGAGCGGCTGAGGGAGCTGGGAAAGGGGCTCAGCCTGGAGAAAAGGAGGCTCAGGGGGGACCTTCTGGCTCTCCACAACTCCCTGACAGGAGGGGGCAGCCAGGGGGGAGTCAGGCTCTGCTCCCAGGGAACAAGGGACAGGATGAGAGGAAGTGGCCTCAAGCTGTGCCAAGGAGGTTTAGATGAGATATTGGGAAAAACTTCTTGACCAAAAGGGCTGTCCAGCCCTGCACAGCTGCCCGGGGCAGTGGAGGAGTCTCCATCCCTGGAGGGGTTTAAAAGCCATGTGGATGTGGCACTTGGGGACATGGGTGAGTGGTGGTCTTGGCAGTGCTGGGGAAATGGTTAGACTCAGTGGTCTTGCAGGGCTTTTCCAACCTAAACAATTCTGTGATTCAGTGATTCTGTAAGAATTGTTTCAGGAAGATCTCTTCATGGGTAGCAGTTTTGCTGACAGTGTTGCTGTGCCAGCACGTTTTTGCTCGGGAGGCCCAGCTCCTCACTTCAGGGAATGGTGTTTGTTGGAGGAGGCTGGAGTCCCTTGGGATGGCTGGGACACAGGTGGGTCTCACCCCAGGGGAGGAGCTGTGCAAGGCTGCCCTGCAGTGCTGTCTTTGCACTGCCCGGCTGCTGCAGTCCATGTTTTGGATGGGTTTTGTCATGGTGTGGAGAGGAATGGCTGGAGCCTGTTCCCTGGGGGAGGATGTGCCTGTGGGGTCGTCTCCCCCAGCCTGCAGTGAGCTGATGAAGTGCATCACTGTCCTGCGTGTCTGTGGTCTTCTCATCATGGACTCACCATTTCTTACATCATTTCAGTTGCAAGTTCCACTGTCCTGTTGCTTCCCAGCCCAAAATGGGTTCCTTCTCCACTGCTGTTCTTCATCTATCAGACTCACCACTTGTTTCCACAAGTTTGGCAACCCTGGAGCACCTTTGGGAGAAACAGAATGAACCTACAAGTCTCATAAAAAAAGCTTGTTCTTATTATTTGCTGATAAAGGGTAAAACTATATAATTGCCATAAAAGTGTATAATCTTGCTAGAGCAAGAACCTCGTTTAGATCACCCTTAATAACAGCTATTAATAATGATTATACATTACAGTAATGCTGATAATTACTAAGTTATAATAAGCAGTTTGCACATCTATTGACTTTTTCTGCTGATGATTCCTTCTTTAATGGTCATAGTAATGAGCACAACATGTGCTCTGTAGAATGATGGAATTCTAGAATGATTTAAGTTAAAAGGGACCTTCAAGGTCCTCTAGTTCAAGTCCCTTGCCATGGGCAGGGACAATTTCCACTACACCAGCTTCCTCCAAGCCCCATCCAACCTTGGCTTGAACACTTTCAGGGATAGCAGAGGTTTGGAAGGTAATTTTCAGACTCTCAAAACTTACTGACTGTGCTTTGACGAAGTAGAGGGGAGGGATGGGGGAAGCGGAAAAAAGATGTAAATTTGAGGCTGATCTCTATTAATTATGATTAAGGAGTGCACCTGGGGTCTGGGAGTCATTTGTGGTAGGTGCTGAGGCAACACAGAGCCAAGGGATCTCTGCTCCATGAAGAACTCTCCAGAACATTTGTTTGCTCAGTGTGGGTGGAGATCAACTGCTTTGATGCTCAAGTGTAGATTTGGGATTTTCTTTGAAAACATCTTTTTTATACATGTTTTGAGGGCGAGACAAGATGGGAAACCTGCTCCAGGCACAGATCACAAGGAAGAGCAAGAGTTTTCTTGCTGTTGAGTGATTTTCCTTTACAGAGAGGTGAAGGTACCACAAGATAATTTGGTTTTAGAGTTCCCTGCTAGAGATCCATAAATATCTCAAATACATGGTTTGTGCTCATTTGCTGGACCTGGTGACTTCTGACAAAGCTGTTTCCTCTCAGTCTGCCATTCTCTCCTGTTGCTATGTGACAAAATGCTGGTTGGGCACAGTGGCAAGAACCCCGAAAGTGGAGGCATGTGTTAGTCCTTCCTCTACGTTTTATCGTGGGTGTTCAAGGGGCAGCATCCCCAGGGCAGTGCCCTGGGCTTGATTTTTTCCAGTGCCACCCTCAAAAAAAACTAAAATGGGCAAAAAACAGTTGGGCTTTGTAAGGTGTGGCCCAAGGGGATGGAGGATAAGCTCTGACCCTGCTCGCTCCATCCCGAGTGATGCCACCTGTATCGTCTGTCCCCTGCCTCATGCCATCTCCCCATGCCATCACACCCCTCCAGGGCTCATGGGAGCCTTCTATTCTCCCAACTCTTTCTTTAGCACTTTCTGTTTAATAATTGTTGCTTTCCATTTGGTAATTGGCACTAATTAGTGAAAAGGGGAGGAGCATGCCCTCCTCCGGGGCTCCACACTCTCTGGGGCGCCTCCTTTTTGCTTCCTTGACTTTTTTCTTTTTTCTTTGTCCTTTTTAATACGCCACATGATTTTTGTTCAGGAGCTAATGTGTGATATTGATCTACATAATGAGCCTTTTTGACAGTCTGGGCACATTTGGGAATAATTCCTTGAGCAGATGAAATCCTTAGGCCTGAACTGCTCATTCTCGGCAGTTTCCAAATGAAGCCACAATTGTTCAGAAGTGACAGAGGAGAAAATAGTTCAGGAGCTGGAAATTACATGAGCTGGGAACAGATTTCCCCCCCCCCCCCCTTCCCTTCCGGATGGCATGTGACTCACTCCGAATTTGCTTAGTAATTTCGTATTTGTCTCAAAGCAGACTGTAAATACCCGTTCCTGGTGAAGGAGAGGGTGAGGGATGAGGTCATTGTGTCCTGCAGTGTGGTGGGAGCCCCCATGTCTTGTCCCTCCCAGCTGCAGGGAAGGATGAATGTGAGTCTTACCACGAGACACTGGTCCAAGGCTTAGTTCTTTCCACATGTAGAATTGTCGTATATCCTGAGCTGGAAGGGACCCACATGGATCATCCAGTCCAACCCCCAACCCTGCACAGACACCCCAACAATCCCAGCCTGTGCCTGAGAGCATTGTCCAAAGGCTGCTGGAGCTCTGGCAGCCTTGGGGCCATGCCCGTTCCCTGGAGAGCCTGTTCAGTGCCCCAACACACTCTGGGGGAAGAACCTTTCCCTGACATCCAACCTAACCCTACCCTGGCACAGCTCCAGCCGTCCCTCTGGTCACAGGGAGCAGAGATCAGTGCCATGCCCAGCTCAGGTCCAGGAGCTGGTGGTTTCTCTCCTTTACGGTGTGATTGGCATTGAGCCCTGGAGAAATAGGAAGGAGAAGTGCATCATAAAGCCCCTACGTCTTCTGTGGAGCCAACCTCCTGCAGCAAGAGGTTTTTGAAAGTAAATTATGTTGTGATCTCTGTTTCACCTCCTCGCTGGACCATTTACAGTCGCGCCATTGGCTCAGCATTATTTACTGCCACTGCCCTAGAGGAGCTTTACAGTTACCATCCTCTTCCTCACCCTTGTCCATCATCCCCAGCTTCTCACCCTTATCCAGCACAACTGGTGCAGCAGATTTATTAAATCAAGCATTTCAGTGGGTTTTTTTCTGTTGTGCATATATCTGGGGGTTTTCAGCAGTTTAGGTTTTAAGAAGGAGGACAGGAAATATATCTGTTGTCCTTAAATGCAGGAATATTACAGAAATGGAATGTGTTTTGCGCGTCTGGAGACTCTAAATGCGACCAGCTAGGATTATTATAAATATTACTGGAAATGCAGATGTACAGCAAAAAATATCCTGCCTGTGGTAACCGATAGGCTGCTTCTGCTGGCTTTTTTAACCTTTTTTGTGATGACTGCGAAATAATTCCTTGCCGCCTTTTTATCCCGCTCTCTCAGGCCCGCTGTGTTCCCGGCGTGTCCCCTGAAGGGATGGAGAGCTCCTCGGTGGCGTCGGCCTCCTCGGAGGCGGGGAGCAGCCGCTCCCAGGAGATCGAGGAGCTGGAGCGCTTCATCGACAGCTACGTCCTGGAGTACCAGGTCCAGGGGCTGCTCTCCGACAAGACCGAGGGGGACGGCGAGAGCGAGAAGACGCAGTCCCACGTCTCACAGGTGGGCGAAAGGCTCAGTGTAGGCTGGCACAGGGGCTGGGGGATGCTGGTGGCTTGTAGCCCGGGTTGGGGGTGCCTCACCCCAGCTGAAGCAGGTTTTCCGGGGTTTGTATGTGAAGCAGGACATAATAAAGCTCTGGGTTTGGGGCTGCTTGCTGTTTGGGGATATACATGAGGTCTCTAACCTGTTGCTAGCAGTGTTATGATACTGGGGTTTTGTTTGTTGTGGTCTCAAGGTGTGCATCATTGAAAGTCTTCCAGGCCGGGTTGGATGGGGCTTGGAGCAACCTGGTTCAGTGGAAGGTGTCCCTGCCCATGGCAGGGAGTTGAAGCAAGATGGTCTTGAAAGTCCCTTCCAACCCAAACCATTCCATGATTCTCTATGTGAAGGATCCCATCTTCATCTGGTATTAGCTGCATTTCTCTGATCTGTGTGAGCTGTGTGGGTTTGCTGGAGCTGAGGATCTGACCCAGAGCTCTGGACCTGTTTTGTATTATCTCAGTGTAAAGAAATTACCAAACAAAGGAACCTTTTTTAGGAATAGATTTTGCTGAAGAGCTCTTTTACAATTTGAGGATCAAAGCTCTTAGAAGTGGGAGGAAATATATTTAAAAATCTAGTGATCCAAAGTGCTTCAATAGTGTATTTTTTTAACCTAGGGCTGGAAAACGTCTGTGTTTGAAGTGAGGCTTTGAAGGGGCTTCTGGTCGAACAGACAAGTGCTGCTTATTAACATGTGAAGTTCAGAAGTAGTATTGAATTAGAAATAAACTAACAGACCAACTTTTACAACCTCTTCCAGCCTGTCCACTGCTCTGCCAATAAGCTTGGGCTCCCTCTGCACCTTAAGGACAAAACCTTCTAATTCTCAGAGCAGCCCATGTACAATTTTTGCATTAAGATCTTTGATTGCAACAACCAAATGCATCTTCCAGTTGTGGAAATGAGATTTTAGCTTTCCTTCCTGGCCTGCCCTGAAAAAAATGAGCTGCTGGGTTTTTAATGTCAGTTCTGAGAATGTTGTCTTTCAAGACGGCTAGGTTTTATTTTGAAAGAAAAATTTGTAATAATAAAAGAACACTGAACACTGAACCTTTTAATTAAAACACTTTTAGAGGCACCTCAAATGAAGCAGCTAAATATGCTTGTACCCCAGATTGTTGGTGCAGAAGTTTAATTAGCGTTTATTGTGAAACTCCATCAAAACGCAGTATTTCATCTTTCTAGAGCTGTATTTGGGACAAGAAGTGAGGATGGGCTTTTACATAGGTCACCTGCATTTATCAAGCCACATCTTAATGGATGCACTAAGAAGGAATTTTCTCTTGTCTCTCAAAGATTTTCATTTTTCCACCTATAAGAAATAAAGGGAAATTTTATTTCTGATTTTCTCTTCCTGATCCCTTCATAGCAAAGCAAGGAATAAACACACACGTATCCTGCAGCTGACTGGTGTAACCCAGCCTGATGGAAGGTGGAATGTTCCCTCTTAATGAGAGGTAGAGGGAGAAGGATGGGCTTAGGGGAAAGGCACTCGGCTGAGACCAAGGAAATTGTTTTTAACTGTGAGGTTCTGCCATCAACTAAATCTTTAATGTTGGGCAAGTTACTTAATCTCTCTGCAGTTTGTTTCCTTATGGCTGTAATAATGTTTTCCCTTCCTGAGAGAGGATAAATCCACTCAGCCATGTGTGTGAGTTGCTTGGATGGTGCCACATCCCTGGACAACTGCTCTCCTTGCCAGGGGAAGAAAGGAAAGGCACATTCTCCACGCTGCTTCCAGGGAAGCTGAATCCATCACCACTTTGGAGAATCCCAAAATGTGGATGTTCCCGTGATGGGGGTGTCCTCAACCTTGCTCCCACCAGGAAAAAAAAGGAAAGTCAGAGGGGAAAATACAATTTTATTTTGCAGTGGACATAATGAGTGAACTGTACCTTGGGACACCTTTCCAGGCATGTGGCTGCACTCAAAATTGTTCCAGGAGATAGGCATAGGTCTGATATAAGGCTCTCGAGTGGTGGCATGACAAGCCTGTCCAGGTGGATCAGGAGAGGTGCAGGAGAGGTGGATAGGCAGCTCTTTAAAGAGGGGAGACTGAGATCCCCCCATCTGTGAGCTAGAACAGGCTCTCTGATGAGGGCAGGGATCATGGGCAGTTCTAGTGGTGACTCTTACTGTGTGGCCTCATCCATACCTGTTAAGGAGCTCTCAGGTGGTTGGTTGTGGAATTGACTTTTCATTTTCTTGGCACATAATGTTTGGTGCTGGCACCAAGCATTGAGTGTCTCTGGAGCAGCCAAGTGCTTCCAGCATGAAAGACCTCAGAAATGGGGCTGGTCAGTCTCCAATTTGTTAAAAAAGTGACAAAATGACTTTAGGATTAGGCAGCATCTTTCATGTTTGTCTAGTGAAAATTGCTTTTTTTATTTTTTTTTTTCCCAGTATAATGCAGCCCTTAATTTCTTTGAAGGAAAAAACCCAAACCAACAAATGACCCCAAATTCAATTATTTTGATGGAAGTACCATGCTGCCAAACCTTGGGGCAAGCTGGCCTAAGCATCTGGTGATCCCCTATGGCCACATGTGGCAATGGCCAAACCTACAGCATCCATCCTCATTTTCTCTTTTGTTTAAAATTAAAACATGGGGTTTTGTCAGCTTGGGGCATATATCTGTCCCTGAAGCAAACAGAGTTGGGAAAAGCAGAAATTTCTCAACTTTGCATGGAAAAGAGTGATAAAGTCAAGTCACTCTGGTGTGTACCACACACCTGAGATTCCAGACACTGTCAGAGTCTGCAGGGAGATACTGGGGATGGATTTTATTGCAAAGCATAATTTCAAGTGCTTTCCCACCGCTGTTCCTGCATCTTCCCTCTACCCACTGTCAGCGGGTGGAGCATTTCCAAGCCAAAGCCTTTGGGATCATCCTCAAAAAGGAGGGGGTGCCACACGTGTGCAGCGATGCCCGCGGCGGGACGGTGTTTTCTGTGCGCTGTGGACTGACACAGCAGTTTTCCCCAGCCCAGCTATTATTTTACACAATCCCTTTTTTTATCCCTTTCGCAGTGGACGGCGGATTGTAGCGAGCAGCTCGATGGCAGCTGTTCCCCATCCCGAGGGAAGGGCTCGTCGTCTCACGAACATAACCAGGTAGGGTTTGTGTTTCGTTCCCTCCTCCCCAGACCTTTGCTTTTCTTCTTGCACTGCCTCCCCTGGGAGGTGCTGCCAGCTTTCCGTCTCCCATGAAAGGGGAGATGTGTTTCTCTGCTTGGCATCCAAAAGCTTATTCCTGCCCAAAGCTTGGGAGATGGGCAACATCCTGATGTGTGGTTGGATGCTTTGACCAGGAGCTTAGAGGGGAAAAAATTTGGAGTGTCCTATTTATTCCTCAAGACTTCCTTATTGCCACCTGTGCGAGGGAGCTGTCTGGAGCATCAGAGCTGACTTGGAAGCATGAGATGTAGCTGGAATGAGGGATCTTTGTGTAGCTGGGCTTCTCTGTTACTTCTCTGCAACACAAGGGTGATGTTACGGGGAAGAGGATTGAACAGCTGAGAGGGTGAGCTGGGAGAAGTACCAAAGTTGCACGTGCTGAGAGCCTGTGTTGGTCGTGCAGTGACAGAAGCCAGGTGTGAGTCGGTTTTGGTGCTTGGACGTGGTGTGGACATCAGTGGAGAATATTTACTGAGCACTGCTGGAGGTGGCTGTCTCTCCTCTGTGTGAATACCCCATGGGAGAGGGTTGGGTGGGGTTGAGGCTTGTGTTTGTCGTCAGCTGGTTGAGGAGCTCACCATGAGAGCATCAGCTCTGTGAGAGCAGCCCAAGGAGATGTGCGATTGAGGTGTCTGAGGAAAGCACAAAAGAGCATTTCCACTTGCTGTGGCTGATGGTTGTCCCACCTGGAGAAGGGGCTTCAAGCTGGTGGCTTTTGTGCTTTTGCCCTGCTTGATGTGCTCCAGATTCAGTCCTGTGTGTGGGGTCCATGAGAGGGAACCTGGGAGCCCTTTTTAGGGTGTATAGGAGGCTGTGCCAGTCTGAGCAGGGCATGTTAGAGCTCTCGTTTTGGGCACAGCTTTCCCCTCACCGAGCCACGCTGGAAATTCTTGGCTGTGGGGTGGAGGCTCAAGCATCCCCTCTCTGCCATGGTCCTGGATGCAGGGATGCTGGGAGCATCTCTGCTGACACCTGCACCCAACAAAGGCAGGATGTTGTTGTGTAGGAAGGTGTGTGCTGAGCAGAGGCACTGCTTCGGGTGAGCTGAAGGTGCCAGACGGAATTGTGGATTTAATTTATTACAGCTTTGATCTGCTCTGAAATATTCAGCAGCAAAACCTCATCTGGGCTCCCTCCCAGTGCTGCAGACGGCTGCTGGATATTCAGCTGGGAGGCTGGCTGTTTCCATGAGCCTCCTCGGTGCTTTCCCTGGGGAAAAAGGTCCCTGGCTCTTCACCCAAGGGCTCTGCTGATGTGCCAATGGGTGGTGGGGATCACAGAAGGATGCAGGAGTCATGTATAAGTGTTACTTTCCTGACATCTTCCCTCTTCCTGCCATGCACTCTTTTGTTTCAACTTATGCAGGGGTTTTTTTGGTTTTCTTGCTGTTTTTTTGTTCCCTGAGAATTAAAGGTATTTGATCTCCTCCTACAGGGAGCTCCTTTCCTACACACAAATACCGTTTGCTGATGCCCAAGCTGCTTACCCTGTGTCTGGGCTCTCTCCCAGCCTGCAGCAGAGCTAGTAATTATCCCTCTCCATGTTTGGCTCCTTTAACAGTGAGTAACAAATTTTCCTTGGCACCAAAGAGGAGCTGCAAGCTATTTTTCTTCCATCCAGGCAAGCATTTCTCTTGCTGTTGCTGATAAATGAGTGAAATGCTGCTGGTGAGGACTAGGTGCAGTTTATTACCATTTCTGGCTGTTGAGTTTTCACTAGTAGCTTTTAGCATTAAAAAAAAAAAAAAAAATCATTAATAAGATGTTTGTCTTGAATGAAAATTATCAATCACTTTTCAAACCTGCTGAGGAAGAAGCCACCTAATTATTTCCCAATGGATGTAGAGGTTGGTTTTGTGGGTGTTTTCTTGTTTGGTTTTTTTTTGTTGTTGTTGTTGGTTGGTTGGTTTGGTGTTTCATTTTGTTTTGGTGGGTTTTTTGGTGTTTTTTTTTGTTTCTGTTTTTTTATGGGTTTGTGGGATTTGGGCAGAAAATTGAATTCCTAGTTTTTCTATTGGATTTCCAGCTGAGATCTCCGCACTGCCAGTCTTAGTTGAAAAATACTTGGATGTGAGATTTCTGCTAGCTCCAGCTGCTGTGAAAATGTGGATTATGTGTCAGTGACCATGGTATGCCTCACGTGGTTCTAACCTGGCCGTGAGAAAGGGCATTTATATGGAAATCTAGGTTACTCCTGGAAATATATTCAAGCATCTGGTTCATTTTCTGTGAAGACAGAGTAGTCCAGGCTTGCATTTTCAGAAGTAATTGCCTTCCTAAAGGTTATAGGGGAACCTAGAGAAAAGCTGACTTTCCCATGCCTGAAAATCCCCCATGCATCCCTAAGTACCTGATACCTTTGAAGTTCTGGGCTGTAGCATCCAGAAAGGTTAAGGCAAGTAAAAGAAAGATTTTTTTAGTGTGTATAGGTGTATTATGTATTTATATATAATATGTGTGTATATAAGTATCTAGTGGTTGTTGTGTAAGCGTGGGGCTCAGAGCAATTTCTGAATAAAATGCAATTTGAGGGTAAAAATTGATGCAACCTGCAATCCAGGATATTCCTAAATTGCTGGTTTCTGATGTCAGTGGGTGTCTCTGGGAAAAAGCACCCCAGAATTGTCCTGGTCTTGCTTGGTGAGACATCTATTAGCAGCTGTGTGAGACTGGATGGATGTCAGTTCCCATAGGCTGGCAGATAGGTATCCCGTACAAAGCAGTGGCTTAAAAATGGAGAAAATTCCCCCTGGAAACCTCCTGATCTTTCCAGTTCTCTGGGCAGGAAGGTGGTCTGCTCATGGGGGAATCTCCTGAGATACCTTTTGTGAACTCATATGCTGAGGAAATCCTGATCTCACAATTACATTCAGCTCATCTGTAATTCTTGTTTCCTACTGGGAACGTTCCTGTTTCCTGCATGACATGGCTGTGCTCCACTAAACCCCCAGAGGGTTTGCTAGGTCTCACCCCGTGTGAGCCTCTGGGGTGAAGACCGGGTACTCAAGATATTATCTGAGCACCTTGCTGTCTCTATAAATGAGGAAGGTTTAGATAATGGCATAATTTTAAACCCTTTTATGTTTGGATTTTTTTTTTCCCCCAAAAAGAGCCAGTGGGAAGTTTTTATATAATACTTTATTTGCATTCCCCTTGTGAGGCTGTGGCGAGTAGGAAGCTCTTTGATATATTTCTGAGAGCAATTCATTAAGTAAAAGACTTCTGGTATGGTGCATATTTAGGGAGCCAGCAGAGCTCTTGGTACATGAAAGGCCTGGCAGCTCCATCCCAGGCTCCCCTTATGTAAAGGGCACTAACAAAAACCAGAACAGCTCTGCGGGTTTGTGCCATTTCTCCAGGCACTGGGAGAGGGAGAGCTGAAAATCCTCCTTCCTGGCCAAGTCCCTCCCTTCCCCTGTGGTGACTGGCTGTCACCCATCATCACCAAGCAAAAACCTGTGTTGTTGGCAGTATATAGGACTTGCTTTTATTCTACTGCTTGGCTCTGTGTCCTGCTGGGTACAGCAGGAGCTTGGTATGGGATTTGGGCCCTCAGAGGTTTCTCCAGTTGGTGGTCACCTTATCAATCCACTGAGCAACAAAAGAGCAGGCAGGGGGTGTGAATCACATCTGGCTTATCTTACACCTTGCTTGTAGCACCCTTCTCCTGTCCTCCCTGAGGAGCTGGTGGTGGAGGGGATGGCTTGGTTTCCCTTCCTGTTGAACCAACAGAACCAGCAGCACAGTGGTGGCAGGGTGGAGTGGTGGGTTTCCACTCCTGGGCTTTGGCTGGAGATGATCCAGCTGGCTGGAGTAAAGAGCATCCCAAGCTGTGCTCACATAAGACTTCTGACAGAGGCGTGGGGAGACAGGGCTAGGGGGAATGGCTGCCCATTGCCAGAGGACAGAGTTAGATGGCGTATTGGTAAGAAGTTCCTGGCTGTGAGGGTGGTGAGGCCCTGGCACAGGTTGCCCAGAGAAGCTGTGGCTGCCCCTGGATCCCTGGCAGTGTCCAAGGCCAGGTTGCAGGGGGCTTTGGAGCAACCTGGGCTAGTGGAAGGTGTCCCTGCCCGTGGCAGGGGGTGAAACTGGGTGGTCTTTAAGGTCCTGTCACTCCACGCCCTTGGCTTGTAGTGGTGTCTGGAAAAGCTGCTATGTTGCCAAAGCAAAGGCAATAGGAGATGTGGGGCGATGTCTGAAGGTTGTCTCTTGGGAGCAGCAGATTTCAATGCACAGTGGAACTCAGTTTTAATGGAGAGCGAAAAAACCCAAATTACCAGTGCAGATTTCTTTTGCAATTCCAGAGGATTTTTTTTTGCAGGCATCAGTGCTGCTTGACTTCCTGTAATCAGATGCTGGGAGATCCTCTCTGAGGGATGCTGCAGAGGCAGGCGGGAAGGGATCATGGTCTTGAACAGAGGCCATGTCACTCGGTCCAGGGTTGGCCTGAGGCTCCTGTGATGAGCACTGATGCCATGTAAACTTGTGAAGTTAGCAGTGAAGTTGTCTTGCTGCCTTCAGTCCGGTGACATCAGCAGGCAGCATGTTATGCCCCAAATCCTTGGCTAACCAGATCAGGACTGGAGAGACAGTGAGCTGGCAGGATCTCTTGGCCAAAAACGTAGTTCATTTTCCCTGTGCTGATGGACAGCCTGTGTCTCTCTTGAGTTGTCCATCCTTGAGTTCAGATCTGAAACAGAACAAGCGAGATGATCCTGGAAGGACTTTTAGAGAATTATAGAACATTAAGGGGTTGGAATGAATCTTAAAAGATCAGCCGCCTCCTGTGGGCAGGGACACCTCCACTAGAACAGATTGCTCAGAGCCTTATCCAGCCTGGCTTTGAACACTGCCAAGGTTGGCATATCCACAGCCTCCCTGGGCAGCCTGGGCCAGTGTCTCACCGCCCTCACAGTAAAAAATTTCTTCCGAATATCCAGGCTGTATTTCCCCTCTTTCAATTTGTACCCATTACTCCTTGTCCTGTCACTACAGTTCTTGATGCAGAGTCCCTCTCCAGCTTCTCTGTAGCCCCTTCAAATTCTGGAAGGTGCTGTGAGGTCTCCACACAACATTTTGTTCTCCAGGCTCAACAGCCCCACCTTTCTCAGCCTGTCTTTGTCAGGGAGGTACTGCAGTCCTCTAATCAACCTTGTGGCCTCCTCTGAACTTGCTCCAACAGTTCCATGTTTGGGGAACATGTTTGGGGTTCTCCATTTCATTAACCTGCTCATGCCATAGCCAGGGCCAGTTTGTACGCTGAATTTGGCTGAGGTTGGCACCACACTGGAGATCTGTTGGGACAGGTGGGTGCTGGCAAATGCTGCAGTTGCTGCTGTCTTGTTTCCAAAAGAAAAAGAGAAAGCGGAAGACAGACAGTGGCTTTGCCAGTGAATACAGGCTGGTGTGTCCCTGCCTGATGGAGAAGGAAATTAGAACTTCAAGTGGGATGACCTGCCCACGATCAAAGAGCAGCTCTGAGAAAGCCAGTCACCTAATGATGTTGTGCCTGTAATTGCTGGGTGGTGCTCCCTCCGTTCATTGAATGCAACTGAGGTCAATTACGGTCTGAGAGGACTTGTGAGAAAAAAATCAAGTCCTTTAGCTAATGTACAGGTTTCACTTTCTCTGGGAGTCCTGTTTGGGATTTGGCTCAGGAAGCAGCAGTGCCTCTTGTGAAGGAGACAGCTGCTCGTGTGTCGGGAGGTCTGGGAGGGAGATGCTTCACTGCTTTTCAGTGAAGAACAGGAGAACTTGCTGCTTGCTGAGGATGGGGGAAGGTGTCTTCTAGGCCTGGTGTCACTAGTGACTCACATGAGAGGACATTTGTCACCTCAGTTTACATTTGGGTAGAGCACACAGGTTGATGCCTGTCTGATTGCAGAGTTTCCCATGCTGTGTTTGTGTGAGACTTGCAGTAGCTGTTTTACCTTTGAGGCTGATTTACCTTCCGGGTTTGGATGAATAGGTCAGTCAGTGTTGAAGCTCTTGGCAGGGAAGGGATGACATGAGCCGTGTCCTCTGAGGCTCGGGTAGGACCTTGCTGTTGGGTTTCTGTAGCATGTCTGGGCCTCTCAGCCATTCTGAGTGCCCTCGGTGCTCCTCTGCTTCATCTTTGTGTGTAAATGGGCGTGTAAATGGGCTGCCTGGCACATCCTTGGCTGGCATGGCTCTTCTGATGTTGTCCAAAATGAAACACAGCCACACAGGCTTGGCCCTTTCCCAGGTAGTCCAGAAAGATGGTGGAAGCTTAACCTCCTACTTCGAGTCCATCAGGTCCTTTAGTCCTGTATTGTGACACAGGTATAGATAAAACCTTACTTTTCCTGGCAGAACAAGAGCTCAAAGTGATGTTTGCTGTCCCTTCTGCAGATTGGAGAGGGCTGGCGAAGTTGGGCGTAGACCTGGGGAGGGAAGAAACAGAGCTAAAGTGGTTGGGGTTCTTGCATGGTATTTTTATAAGGGTTTCTGATTTTCTTACACCTTTATGCAATACTTTTGAGAAGAAAGAAGCTAAAAAGTTTTCCCTACTAAAATATTCAGAGTAATCTAATGGTTGGTTTGTTGTTTGTTTGGGGTTTTTTTAAAGGTGCATTTTAGATTATTAAAATAATTAAGTCTTTGGTTTCCCATAGAAAAATTGGAGTGATTGTTCTTGAGTAGGTCTAGGGAGATACTTGGAGTGCAGTGTAAAATTTCTGTGTAACAGGAAGATTTGGCAGCAGCACAAAATGGGTGCAGAAAAACCTCGAAGGGACGTTTTACACGATAGCTGCTTTCTGTTCTGACCAGGATTAAGCTCAAAGTTGAGGAGTCATTTGGAGGACACCCCACAACTTCATCTAAGGAGCTCCTTGTAGATGCAGTGGTGAGACTGTTGTGCTGGGGGATATCTGAGAGGCTTTTGGGTCCTGAGAACTACTCCAGCTTTCTGGTTTTTTTCCTCTGGTCCACCTCTGAATGCTGTACATTGAATATTGAAATTTTTACGTTCAATTGAACATGAATCCCATCCAGAAGCCACTGATATCTTCAGGACAGTTAAAATTTGTGCTGCTGCCAGGGCTGATCTACATCTCTACCAGCACAGCCCACTTCAGCCGTACTTATCATCCCTGAGAGCAACCACGTAGGTGATCACTGTGTTTCCATTTACGGCTTCTTGCACTGGGGAAACTTATCTTCTTTTTCTGCAAATAGGATTTTCAAACTTGCACTGAAGCAGCAGAAAGTATTAACTCTTGGGCTGGCAAAGGCAGCAGGATTAATTAGTTCATGCCTGAAAGAGCTCGCTGCAAAGGTGAAAATTGCAGTGTAAGTGAAACATATGATTATTGCTAATTAAAATGCAAATGTTAGATTTGACAGCTAGTTTCCGAAGGAGGGCTGCTGGCAGTGGTAATGTGTGTGAGCCTGGCAGTTCCTGAGAAGGTGCAGAGCTTGGCCAGGAGGATTGGCATGGATCTGAGCAGCTGCTGGGAATCAGTCTCTGGAGAGGATGGTGTGTTCCCTTCCAGTCCCAAAGTGGGGCTAAGAGGTCCCATCTCATGCTGGTGAGCGTAGACCATGAATGGTAGGTGGAGGAGCCCAAATAAGAGCCAAGAGCAAGAGTTCAAGGATTGTTTGGGGTGTTGGGAGAGACTGGGAGAGTCTTCGTCTTTTGAGGGCATGGCAGAGAGTAACAGGGCCAGGTATTGGAGGACTGGGTCAGCAGGAGGTAAGGGATGGAGAGCTTTGTGCCATTACAGCTGGTTTTTGAGTGTTTGTCAGCTTTGTCAGCCAGTTCTGTTTGTGCAACACGCTGGGTTTGTTTAGCAGGAGCCCTGTGTGGAAGACTCGTAGGTGGTGGTGCAGGATGGAGGAAGAGCAGTGCCACATCTCACCAGTGCGGAGCCATGGCTTTCTGCTGGAGTCCAGCTGCCTCTGTGGGCTTGGGAATGAGTTCTTACAGGCTTTGCAGTGATGCTGGTGAAGGGCTTTTGTTGCTTGGTTAGTTTTTTGGGGAACAATCATTACCTGCATGCTCTCACCCACTCTCAAGCATCACCCGTGAGCATTCCTGCTCCCACAGAGGATCTGCACAGGGGTTTCGTTTTACCATGGAACAACTTTATTAGAGAACACAAAGCCACCAGAAATGTCTGGGAGAGTTTCTGAAGGCTGTATTTTTGTTCTGGGGATTTGAATCCCCATCAGTGAAGTACCAGTAAAGAGCTGTTCATCTACGGCAGTTAGTCAGAAATTTGGGGGAAGTACTGAGCTTGGCTGTGCTAGTGAGTTTGAACATGAGTATATTTAGGCCATACTCATTTGGACTGTTTCAGCTTCAACAGAAGTTTCAACAATTTTTTAGCAATTTTATTTTAAAAATAATTTGGTTTTCTGTATTACTATCAGCGCTTGATAAAGATAAGGAATGTGAACAGGGCAAAAGCCTCAGGCTGTGAGGTAGAGCCAGGAGACAAGCTGATTTAGTAAAAGGGTGCCTGTGATTGTGATCTAACTGGTCTGTGCTATATCCAATGGCTTTTCTTGGTGGACATTGATGCGTGGTGGTACCAATATCCTCGTTTCTCGTAAGGGTTTTATGGCCAGCTGAATTTCTGAGAATAACCACAACCTTTCAGATTTTGTTTATATACAACTTAAAAACAGATTATCTCTTGTTTCAAAGTCAATACCACGATATATTTGAGTTGGCTTGAAACTTACTGGGTTTGAGGATGGAGAATGTCCAGCTGGAGCAATGCAGAAACCAGCACTGGTGTGTTTTGCCTCCAATCCTTCATGATGAGTAAATACTTGTGTGTTTCATGTGCAGTGAGATCCATGCTGGACCACCAGCTAGCATCACCTGAGCTAGTTTGTGTTCTGCTGTGAAGTTGTCTTCCTGCCCCATCCAAGTCAGGTTGCAGTGATGGAGCTGGGACCTGGTCTGTGCCCTCAAATTAGTGGCCTGGACTGGGCAATTGTGTCCAAAAGGAGTTTGAGTTGTGAGTCCTTTTGGCTTTTGAAGGCCAAGGTGGCCCTGCCCTTGCCTTAGCCCACGGCAGTGTCTGTAGGACCTCATGTAGCCCCATGAGGATGTCTGAGACATGAGAAACCTTCTTGAGGTGTCAGCTCTTGTACCAGTCCTAAAACACAGACTTCCTTTTGTATTTGCCATATTTTCAAAGTACTTGAAAGAGTTGAATATTCTGCATTTCGTGATATTGTGGGGTTTTAATCATTTTAGGTCACTTCAAAAGCCTTTCCCAAGCCTCTGAGCAAAGCTTTTGGCGCAATTGCCTTGACCACATCCACCTTTCTCCCCAAGCTCTTGTGGGGTGTTTGGATAGGGTTGGTCAGGTGAGTTATTCTGGTTTTCAGATGAGTCATTATACCCTGAGGGCTGAACAAGAAACCTGCAGGTTGCTTGACAGCACAACAAGTAAGAGAATAAAGGAGAACATTAGGCACAGCTCCTTAAGAGAAAAATAATTATTTGTGTAATGTGTCTCCTGGTGAACTACAGGAGTTCTCAGCTGTGTGAGTAACTGGACTCCAGCAGTGGGGTGAGCAGCGGGAAAAACTGACTGAGAAGTTGATTTGGGCCTGGAAGGGAGATTAAGGAAATGAAATGGAAGGGAACAGAATTGACCCTGAGATTAGCACGGTGGTCAGAGCACGGTGCTAAAAACACCGAGGTTGTGGGTTTGATGCCTGTATGGGCCATTCACTTTAAAGCTGGACTCGATGGCCCTTGTGGGTCCCTTCCAACTCAGAATATTCTGTGATTCTGTGAAACATCTGGGATAGGATAGAGTAGAATGGGATAGGATAGGATAGAACAGAACAGAACAGTATATTTCAGTTGGAAGTGACCTACAACAGTCATCCAGTCCAACTGCCTGCTCAGTTCAGGGCTGACCAAAAGTTAAAGCGTGTTATTAAGGACATCATCCAAATACCCTTAAGCAGCTTTAGAGGATGTGGGGTTTGCTGAATATGCATAATTAGTCCTCATGAAGATAGAGAAGGTAAGTATTGTTTTTCGCCATTCGTGCACTAGAGCCAAATCTTACCTTCATCAGAGCCTTCCACAGTATCATGCCTTTGCAATGTGTAAGTAGAGCATGTTAAAGGACTCTTGAGAAAGCCCCACAGTCAGGATGCTGGGCGTGGGCATGGTTTTGTCGGTGCTGGCACGTGTGGCCTGGGAGCTGGAGCTCCCCTGTCTCGCCAGGCCGGCAGCTTTGGAGTGCGTGGGACGGAGCTGCCCTTGACTAAAGCGACCTGTTTGTCGTTTCCAGGAAGAGTGGGATCACAGCAGCAGTGGGAGCACAGGATCCCGGCCGGGGTCGGGCTCCAGGCAGGGCTCTGGATCCAGGTCTGGCAGCCACGGGAGAAGCAGCCAGTTCAGGCAATCGACCAAGGTACTCCTGGTAGTGACGTGCTGAAGTTGTGTCCTGTGCTTGCTGCTTTTTGGAGGCAACCTCCTCACGACGTGTTTGTGGTGTGTGTCACACGTAGGTGTGGGTGCGTGTCACTAATGAAGGACACTTCAAAGACCTATTTAATTCACTCATAATGTGTGACCTGCTGAGGTGTGCTGAGTGCCTTAATATTGGGAAAGAAGTCGCTAGTCAGCTCAGTTAGTGCGAATGAAATCAGGGTTTTTTTCTTTGTTAGGAGTCTTGGAGTATTTCAGTTTTGGGAAATCAAGAGATGTCTGTAATTATTTGCTGGCAGGTCTTCATTAGAAGTTGAAAGATGAGTGGGCACCACATAGATGGTGTTAAGTGGTGACCTTGAGTCCAGCTTCTTTCTGTGTGAGCTGTCTGCAGGGCTAGATAGGGAGTTACCTTGCTACCCTCCAAAAGACTGTAAGAATTCACTTTTGATATGGTTTTAGGTCCATCCTTGAACTCGGACTAGGGACCATTCCTGTTTGTTTTAGTCAGCCTCTCTCCTCCTCTCTTCTCTTGGTGTTGCTCTCCTTATGCACACGTGAGCGCTGGTTGTGCCAGAACTAGAGGGCAGACTCTGAGGTTTGGAACCAGTCAGAGTCCTGGTCCATTCATCCATTTCATCCTCCTGCATAGCTTAAGGAAATAGCCTATCCTGCTGAGCAGTGCTGTGGTGGGACAGGACCCACAGACCCAGATCATGCCTGGAAAGTGACCGTCCTTTCTGGTGGGAGCAAGACTCGACATATCCTTCCTTCTTTGAGCAGGGATAATACTCTCTTCCTCAAAATGTCTGTATTTTTATCTGTATTTTTCATATGAAAATTCATTTTCAACAAGGAAACCTTTAATTGGAGCGTTTTCAGACAGTTCAGTATCTATCTCATTTTTTTTGTTTTCTACCACTGTGCAGCCAGGGGTTGTAGGCAGCTGAGAAGGAGGAAAGGTGGGGGAAGCTCCTCAAGCTCAGAATTGAAAAATGCTTAGGTAACACATGGCAGAGGATAATCCCTGAATTTGTAGCAGGGACTCAGGTGGCCACTTGGTGTTGTTCTGTGTGCGGTGATGAACTAACAGGGTTGCAGTTGTGCAACCAAGGGCATGGTTTCCTATTTGTTTTCTGAAGGATGGTAATGAGGTGCAGCTAGAGGTGGGACGCTGAGCTGGGCTTTGCAAAGCTGCTGCCTGCATGCAAATGCTGACTTTGTGGAGAATTTGCTGAAGCTGCATGCATGGTAAACAGGCAGAGCCCACGTGGGCCTGTCCCTGTTTGTGTGGGCAGCTGCAGGGACGGGGCAGCAGTGGATGGAGGTGATTTGTGCTCGCAGGGGCTGGAGGACAGAGGTTTTGGACATGCATTTAAATCACACTGCGTGTAGGATCTACTTTACTGGACCTCTCGTCTCTCAGAGTATTGGTGTTACTCTTGAAAGCGTGTCTCTCGGTCATCATTCCTAGTGACTTAATTTTCAGCGGTGCTGACTCCTTTGCGGTGGAAAGGATTATCTAAAGCTGAGGGTTGGGTCATTGGGAGCTTCGTGTTAAAATTGCCGATGGTTATAATTGCAGTCCTGGAGGGACTGACAGCAAATCACTGCTTTTCTTAAATACATGCAATTTTTAATCTTTTTTTGTACCTGGATTTGAGAATTGGCTTTTTGAAGTGTTATTATTAAGTCTTGGCACTGTGCTGTGAGCGTTTTAGCAAGCGCCCTGCAGCACAGGGCTTCAAGGCTGCTCCCTGTCCTGTGAGCTGAGACAGAAACTGGTTCTAAAGACAGGTCCTTGAAGACCAAAAGAGTGTCTTGAACTGGCCACAGTGACTCACGACTTAATGACAAGGTGTGTTATCGTTGGGCCCTGGCACTGGCTTTGTGGAGTCTGGCTGATGCTTGGAGTGTCTCCAAGAGGTTTTGGGGATGTCTTCTAGGAGGACCAGGTTTGGGTGAGAGTGTCCAGCTGCAGTCTTGGACCTGTCTGACCTCCTCACCACTGGAATGGATTTGTCTGCAAGAAGAGGTATCTCTTCTTTGTGTGATAGCTGTGAAGATATGTGTATTTCCATGATGCTGAATTTGGATGCTTGCAAGGATTTTAAAAAACTAATTTCTGTTCTTGGTGGGAGAAAATCGTGGTTACATTTGCCTAAAATAAAAATCTCAGCTTCCGTAATTGATCACAGAAGTTATTATGTATTTCTGGCAGTTTGTTTCTGAGCAGAGACATGTCGACTTGCAGATCCCCAGGGGTTAAAATCATAGTCCATAAACCCCTTGGGGGAGACTAAAAAGGGAGCAGTGTGTCTGTGCTTGGAGTTTCGGGTGTCTAAATTGGTTGTTGTGCTGGGAATGGCTGCAAAGTGTAACCATCTGTAGTGTTCACTGGGGATGTGTGTCCAGACATTGGCTGGGAGAGTGTTGCTCGCTTAGTGAGCAGATTGAGGTCTGGTAATTCATTAAGAAATGGTCACATTTCTAGGAGTTTCTAGTGTCTCAGTTAATATTAATAATATTTGAAAATGTCAGAGGTTGTATGATGGGGCATGTATGGAATCCACCTTCTCTAGCACATGTTTTGCCGTGCTAGACCGTTTGGGCTGAAGTGCTTGAATAATTGGAATATTTGCAAGATTATGAATAATCTGAATAACGTGTAAAAATTGTTGAGGGGAAGATTGGTTTAATATAGGATTCTCTATATGCAATGCATTCACGTGTCCATCCAGACTGAGTCAAGTCTGGGTTCTTGAATGGTCTTAAATGGCAAAATCCAACCTGCTTGATGGAGGCGTCAGCCCTCTTTGTGCAGGGAGGACTGATGACTGTAAAGGGGCTTTGAATGACCTGTGTGAGGTCTTTCCTTTAGATTCTTGTGCTTCAGGTTGCCCATTTTGCCAAAGGCAGCTGCATAGGAAAATTCAAGGTGTTTTGTAGTTGGCTGGAGGTTTCTTATAATGCACTCCTGGGGGTGCTGGTGCCAGTGGCTGGACGTGAGCCAAGGCGTGCCCAGGTGGGCAAGAGGCCAGTGGCCCCTGGACTGTCCCAGCCATGGGGTGGCCACAGCCCCAGGGCAGTGCCCGTGCCCTGTGCTGGCCCTGCTGAGGCACCTCCAGTGCTGGGGACAGCTCTGGGACCCTCAGGACAAGAGAGACACTGAGGGGCTGGAGCGTGTCCAGGGCAGGGAACGGAGCTGGGGAAGGGTCTGGAGCACCAGGAGCGGCTGAGGGAGCTGGGGAAGGGGCTCAGCCTGGAGAAGAGGAGGCTCAGGGGGACCTTCTGGCTCTCCACAACCCCCTGACAGGAGGGGGCAGCCAGGGATGGGGTTGGGCTCTGCTCCCAGGGAACAAGGAACAAGATGAGATGAAACAGCCTCAAGCTGTGCCAGGGGAGGGTCAGGTTGGACATCAGGAGGAATTTCTTCACAGAAAGGGTTGTCAGGCACTGGAAGGGGCTGCCCAGCAAGGTGCTGGAGTTGCCATCCCTGGAGGTGCCCAAGGAACACTGGATGTGGCACTCAATGCTCTGGGCTGGGTGACAAGGTGGGGATTGGTCACAGGTTGGACTTGATCTTGGAGGTCTTTTCCAAGCAAAGTGATTCTGTGATCCTGTGGATCTCAGCCTGCCCACTCAGCCATGATGGGTCGTGGTGGTTGTGGGCAGAGAGGCAGGAGAGCTGGAGCCAGAGCTGAGCTTATGCATTGTCTGCTCCGTGTTGTGCACAGCTCTGTGTCCCAGGCTGCTGCTGTCACTCCCTGCCCTCACAGTGCACTTCAGCAGCAGGTGAGGGGTCTCTGCGTGGCAGTGAGCCTGGATTCACACAGGAGCACAGGATCCCATCTGCAGAGCCGGGACACCTCCATGGCTGGTGGTGGGAGAGGCTGTGCTGTGCTCCGAATAGCTCCATGTGCCTTCCTGCGAGTAACCACCTTTCCCTCTCTCCTAGAATGGCAACAAGGACAGCAACCTTGACATGCTGGGCACAGACATCTGGGCTGCCAACACCTTCGACTCCTTCAGGTAAGCTGGTTTTAAAATGGTTTAAGAGAAGGATGGTCTCTTAGGTGGACTGTGCCTTCTGTAAGCCTTCACCAGTGTGTCCATCCTGCGGGTACCCAGGTAGCAGAGAGTACCCTGGTGGTACTGACATCGCTGCTCCTCTTCCTCCCCATCCCCATTCAGGCTGCGGCACCAAGCACAGTCGATCTATTTAAAGCACCTTGCATGCTTTGGAGAGGCCACTGGATGGATTTGCAGTCCAAACACCTGGTACTGGTACCAGTGCAATTACTTGTAGTCACCTCCGAGCTGCACAGGCAGGACTGGAGTCAGCTCTGAGCTACTGCTCTGGGACTTTACTCTTCCATTAATTGGAGGTACAATCACGTGTTGGCTTCTTAGCTGCTGGGGAGATCTCTTCAGCTGCTGCCTCAATGTGGGGAAAGCAGTGAAATATGCTTTCTGTCCAGTTTTGTGCAGAGTCTGCAGGAGTTGAGTCATTGGAGCAGACAGACAGTGCGGGACCAGAAGGAACATCATTGCATGGACCAGACCATTACCTGTTGTGATGCCCCCTTGATACAGAGAGCAAGTATATCTTGCAGAGTGTGTGATGATGTATCAAAATTAGGAGCTTAGATCAAGCCACAGCATACTCAAAAAATGAGAAAAAATAAGAAGAAAGGATATGCAACAGTGTGAAGATTGGAGGCTCACATCCGTGTGCTCTGCAGCAGGGAGTGGTGCTCCCAGAAACGCCAGTTTTCCTTGTCTGCAGGCTCTGATGTGCCCTCTGCTCTTCAGCTCGGTGGTGTTTAATTAGTAGTGGACTTTCTTTCTCTGTTTTTCCCTGTTTTTCTCTCCTAGTGGTGCAACGTGGGACTTGCAGCCTGAAAAACTAGATTTCACCCAATTTCACAGAAAGCTGCGAAACACCTCCAAACACCCATTGCCTCACATAGACAGAGAAGGGTGAGTGCTGTGTCTGCAATACTGTGATCTCCAGAAAGGTCTCTATCTTCTCCCTTGCTCTAGGAACTCCAGCTTGGTGGCAGACCTCACATGGAGGACACGGGGAAGAGGCACTGGACAATCTACAGGGTTTGAGGATGCCACAATCAGTCTGTCTGGCTCCTCTATCATCCAGTTCTGGGCTGGAGCAGAGTTGATCTCTGTATTTTTGCAGTGTTTGATAGATTTCAGTGTTCAAACAACTCTGGATCCAAGTCTCCTCAATCTGGGTGTCCTGGATTTAAACATCCCTGGATATTGGAGGAAAGATCCTGGCTTAGTGCTGACCTGTTTACAATTCCCGTGAGTGACAGAGCTTCCCCTGTTCTCCCCAACAAGATTTCAGGGGAGGAGAGAGCATCAATGTGACTCATAAAACTGTGAAAACATTAAACAGCTCCTTTTGATGGTGACAGCCTCCACGGGCCTCCCTGGTATTTCTGGATTCCTCACTGGTTGTTGGTCAAACCAAATAAACATGTGCTGGCACTAAGTGGCTCACCAGTGTTGCTTAGATGGATATCACCCTTTCTCTGCTGATTTTCTGCAGATGAAGAAACAATCACTCCTTGACAGGAGGGTGCAGCCAGGTGGGGGTCGGGCTCTGGTCACAAATTATAGGACAGGAGGAAAAGGCCTCAAGTTGCACCAAAGGAGGTTTAGATTGGATATTAGGAACAATTTCTTCTTGAAAAGGTCTGTCCAGCTGTGGCACAGCTGCCACGGGCAGTGGTGGAGTCCCCATCCCTGGAGGGATTTAAAGGATGTGTGGATGTGGCACTTGGCGACATGGGTCAGTGGTGGCCTTGGCAGTGCTGGGAGAATGGTTGGACTCGATGGTCTTACAGGTCTTTTCCAACCCTAACAATTCTCTGATTTTATAGGTTGGGTTTTCCTCTCCCTATCATTCAAAGCATAGAGGAAGTTAAAAATCAGAACAGGTGTAAAAGATGGGGTGGAGAAGATTGTTGCTGATGTCTCACTGCCACGTTGTATGCAGGGATGGAAATCATCTCTCAGAGACGTTTTTGTGCTGATAAGTTGGTTTTGCCAAAGTGCTGGCCAGTGCCGTGTGCCTGGTCTGCACATCTTGTTTAGAAGACAAGATTAGAGTTATTGTTAGAACAGTTCATTGGAAACAATTAGAAACGTCCAGCCAGGCCAGCAATCCCACCCCAACCCAGACTCAGCATCTTCAGAAGGCTCCTGTACCATACAGTGACAGGAAGACTCACACAACCTTTTCTTCCTGCTCTGTAAGGTTGCAGATTTATAAAGAGCGGGTTTTCGGAACATTTGCAACAATGTAACACTAAATTTCTACGTCACTAAGCGTGTTAGTCAAGTCTACTCATTTTTTTCAGATGGATTTGAAAAATGAGGTGAAGGGGCCCTCTGTAAAATAAGATACAATGTGCTCCATGGTTGATGGGACTTGTAATGTGATCCTGTCAGTGACACCTGCTATGCACAGGGAGGATGCAGCAGGTTCTGGGTTGTGGTTTTCCTCTGGTTCCTGGTGTACTGTGAATGCCCAGAATAGGTAGAGGGGGCAGTGAGGAGGTGAGATATTTAGTCGCTCCTAAATATTAGAGCTGTAAAAATAGAGTGAGAGTTAGTGTATCTGCAGAAAAGTCAGCACACAAACAGTGCATCTCCCAAAATGCAGATCATGTGAGTAACCTGGCTGGAACAGAGGAAGCGCAAAGAAAGACAAAATTACTCTTAGTTTTTAACTTTTAAAGCTGACCATGTTGTGCATTCATCAGCTCTCTGTGGTGAATCTGTGCCGAGATTCAGCTTGCTGAGCCTCCATGAATCTCCACCTGCTAGCTAGGCATTTTCCCTCTTGCTTGAATGGGAAGCTTGTTTTAACAATCTAGCTGTGCAATGAAAAAAATAATAGGGAAAAAAAAGGGAATATGCTGTTCAGTGTGTGTTTTCAACTCTAAGAGAACCATTTTATTCCTTAGTCTGATCAAAGTTGCCCAAGGCTGGCTATGGAGTTGCATTCAGTTGTGTGACCTCAAGTGACTTTTGCTTGGGTGAAGCATTTTCTTCCAGGAAGGCATCTGATTTTATTGGAAGATGCTGTTTGGTGACATGCTGAATAATCAAAGTGGAGCAGTTAAGCAAAACCGGGGAACTGTACTGTGTTTCTGACCTGAATTTGTCTGGCTTTAATTTCCAGTGCTAGCTCTTGCTCTGCTTTCGCTCTCCCAGATCAAACAACCTTTTGTACCTGGTATTTTCTCTTCATTCCAGGTATCTCCCAGCACATGTATCACTTCAGTTTTTCAGGTACTCTGAGAAGTTTCTCTGCCACCTCTTTGGAACATGACTGCCAGCGCTGCCTGTGGTCCTGCAGCTGAGTCTCAGCCATGCTGTTCCAGAGGAAAGCTGCCTTCATCTCCCTAATCCCTGGCTCCTCCTCATCCTCTACCTTTATGCCACAGTTCAGCATCAGAAATTCAGCCTGGGACAGTCCCCACCCTTTTAAGATAACCTCTTCTTACAACACACTTGTGTTCTGCACCTGCAACTGGCATTATTTGTCCCGAGGTGTTTGACATGATTTTTCTCATCTGTATAAATACATATAGTACACACACTGTATTTTTGCATTTGTAAATCAAAGTTAGGATTTCATCTGTGATGGAAAAGAAATTGTTGAACACCTCTGATTTCCTATAAATATAGAATCACAGAATGGTTTGAGTTGGAAGGCAGCTTCAAGATCATCTAGTCCAACCCCCCTGCCATGGGCAGGAACACCTTTTGCTAAAATTGATTAAGGTCAGGTGAATTGCTTCCCTTCAGCTTGCTGGGTTTTGAGCCTGGTACTTCAGCTCACATGCCATTTTCCTTGCTTTTTTCTCCCATTTGCCCTAATTCCATCAAGATCTGTTTTTCTCCGTTCTAGGGACTGATTACCTGGATCTGCTGCTACCAAAGTCTCTAATGTATCTTATTTAACAATATCTTGCCACTAACTCACAAAAAAAATACTTTATCATTCTTGCATTATAAAAAAGATCATCTCAGTTGTTTATAAATGTAGAAGGATGACAGTTATTGACCATTTTTCCTTCTTTATCATCACAAACTCTCTGTATCCAGCTAGTAATTATCTTTGGATTGTATTTTTCCTTTCTTGATCCGAGAAAGTCCTTAAGCTGCCAGTTCTGTGTTTGGCGTGTGCATGCTTGACTTCTCACCCCAATTTTTTTGTCTTTCAAATTGTCTGTTTATATTTATATCGATTGCTGCTTCCTGTCTGAGATGTGTGTTTGTGCTTATTCTCAACACCTTTCTCAGCAGGGGAACTGGAGCTCCCGTGGAGACCAACAAATGAGCAGTGCTTCAAAGGAAACATTTGTCATTACCTTTTCTGTGTTCTCATTTTCGTTGTCCGGGTGGGCTGTGCTTTCAGTTTTACTTGGTCTGGCAGTGGAGTCACCCAGTACTCAAGACTGCCTTTGGTTTTCTCACTGCTGCTACTACCGAAAGTGTTTGCACACTGTGGCAGATGGTGCAGGTGGAGAGGACTGAGCAAAGCATTTAATTTTGTATTAACAGCTTTATGCCCACGTGGGAGTGTTTTGGAGGCACAGCACACTCGCTCCAGAGAGAGCCTCTTTGTTTCCATCAGGGGCCTTTGCAGTGAGAACTGATCTTCCCCTTGTGCCGTAATAGAAAATAAACTGTGTCTCCAGCGAGTTTTCACGTGGTTTTGTTTTGTTTTCCTCTTGCCACAGGCTTGGAAAAGGGAAATACGAGGATGGTGACAGCATCAACCTGAACGACATAGAGAAAGTCCTTCCAGTGTGGCAGGTAGGTGGTGAGGACATCTGCCCCTGCTGCAGTGGAGACCAGCAGCGCCTTCCCTGCCTTGTGTTCCCTTAGGAAGCCCTCCTCAGGAGTGGGACAGCTGCTGGGCTGCGGTCCTTTGGGGGTTGGGGTGGAGATCTGTGCTTGTGGTTTCGGGTGTTAGTGCTGGGCAAGGGCAGTTACCACGGAGACTTTGCTGGGAGGTGATACACTGAGGGCAGTATGTACATATATATAAATGTACATGTACACAGGACTCGTGTTTTAGAAAGGGAGATTCTGAAAAGCATCAACCCTTCCTGACAGCTCCAAAATAAATTGCTGTCAGGAAGCTAGCACTGCCTGAGTGCTGACCCAGGTATTTCCCCTCTGGGGTGTGCCTATGTTTATATGCAGTGATAACCCACATGTGTGTTTTCTCCAGCCTATTCCTTCTCCAGATCTCTCTTTACAGCCCACTTTTGGCAGTTCTGGTTACATGACCTCTGATGCCTGGATGTTGGGGAATGGCAAGATGAGACCCACAGTTCAAAAGTCAGATTGAATAAGTCAATTTGTCAGCATTATACAATTTTTCATTTTACAGAGCCCTAGTCCTCAAAGGAGCTGAGTGCCCTGAGCTAGGCAAGTTTCTGAGGATGCTCAGTGATTTTTTGCTGAAATCTCTTTGCCTCCAGAGGGAAGGAGGAAAACATCTCATGTGCTGTGGTAGTTTCACCCATTTCAGTGCTGAGCCAAGAGCTCGCTGGGCTCCTTGCTCTCGTATCACATGAGGAAGAGCTTTGCTCATCCACAGGCCATGTGACAATCTGCCTTACTGTTTCTTTTGGGTGAACTATTTGGCACTGAATACACGAAGGAGTGGAGAAGGGCAGCTGACTTTGGCAGGGAGGAGCACTGCCTACAGCTGCTTCCTGCTCAGTCTCTTCTATGTTTGGTATGTCTGGGCTTCAGGTCATGGGGAGAAAACATCAGGTTCAGCTGATACAAACCCCATTAATTCTGCAAAATAAGGTTAGTTTCCCTGGGGAATAATTGGAAAGGAAGAATCAAACCATCTTTGGTGCGAGGAGCTGATTTCCTTCAAGAGGGTTTTAATCAACAGCTGTTAAATAAGCCAGGTCCTCCTAGTCTGGTTATCATTTCATTGTGTTCTAACAGCCCATTGACTACAATGGATTAATTCCAATATATACATTACTATCTGGTTTAATTGTTAGTGTGACATCTGTAAGCTGGAAGACCTGGTGGGAATGCTGGATTTGATGTTTTGTTTGTGCCTCGGGGCAGACTCGTGCAATGCTGCATTAATTTGGAGACGTGCTTACCTTGGCATGTACAGCCAGTCATATATGTGTGGGAACTAGGACCCAGGTAGCTCAGGGTGAGGATTTATCTTGTTCAACATGCACAAGTGAAATACTTGCAGACAGCTGGTTTAATCCTGACATATCATTGTTAACTGGATTTGAATGCAACCATGCAACGCTGACAGTGATTTTACTGCTCTTTATCCCTTGTTTTAAATGGCTCTGTGCTGCAGTGGGGGAGGCTCATAAGGGAAGATGTTCATGTGAGCCTATGAAGGGAAAATCCTTCACCCCATGGGGTTGTCCCACGCTGTTATGTTTGTATCACATCCTGAAGAAGAGGCTTTTCAGGTTGGAGATAC